>JBAMAV010000133.1:0-12217 GCA_037043315.1 Amiota communis | reverse complement strand
AATACTATATGATTTACTCAAGTACATAAATTCGACAAGTTGGATTTAGTAATACTGATTGCGTTCGGCGAGGAAGTGGTATCTAAGCGGCACTCTAGTGCTTGACTATACGAGCCAGCCACGGAAACGAACCAACCAACCAACCATAGTGAATTTTAATAAGTTCAATGCGTCGTTGAAGTGTGTATCGTTCCATTTTTATTAATGGACTAGTTTCTACTTGTCAAATGTCAAAAAATGACAGCTTCAAAAGTGACATCTACCGAAATAGCGGGCTATAAAAAAGGTTCCACGGCCCCCACCCATAATGCTATCGGGGGAATGTGAATACCAGCAAATATTTAGCATTGCAAAAGCTCAATCCAAAAAAGAGTTGTATAACAAACTTCTTAACAATAATATATACAAAATCAATACGTCAGATGCTGAAGATTTTAAAAATTTAACGAAAGCTTTAACAAGCGAAAATCTTTCATGGTGCACTTATGAAAATAAGCAGACCAGACCTACTAAAGTCATTGTGAAAAATTAACATCACACATGCGAACCACAAGCCATAATATCTGATCTTAAAGAACAAGAATTCAAAGCTATAAGTGTAGTCAATAAAATAAAATGGAAAACGAAACAACATGTTCCTCCTTACCTTTGATGCAACAGAAAATATAAAAAACAATTATCTAATTAAGCCTATATTGCACTCTATGGTAACTATTGAGGCAGTTAAGCAAACAAAAATGATCTCTCAGTGTAAATCATGCCAGGCTTTTGGCCACACGCAGAACTACTATTCAACACAGAAAAGGTGTGTCATGTGCGCAGGAAAGCACAAGACAATAGACTGTAAGAAACCAGAACAACAGCAACCAAAGTGCTCTAACTATGGTGATTCCCATTCTGCTAGCTACAGAGGATGTATTGTTGCTAAGGAATTACAACAGATTCGCGACCAAAGAACTGGCAATAGGAAAAGTGAATCTCAGATAAAAATTCCACAAATAAACCTTTAGAGAGTCAGCCAAATTGGTATCAGAATAAACCAATTGCTCAAAATAAGGATGCATATCAAAAATTACCGGAATACTCGCAAGTTGCTAAAGATAAAAAAACTGAGGAAACGAATATATTACAACAAATATTGGATAGACTTGTGAAACAGCAAGAGTTTAATGCAATACTTGAAATGAGGCTGGCGACTTCAATATTAGCACACTTTCTGGGGCTCAGGAATCATCACAACAAAAGGCAGAGAACTTTATAAAGCCCTGCAAATGACAGGATGCAATACATATTCTACTGGCACACCAACGTTTTGGTCAACAGATCCACAAAAAACATCCGATCTTATACACTTCTTTATTTCGAGAAAAACTTCAGCCAATTATCTGTGTATTGAAAATGGTCTAGATATGAATTCTGATCATTCTGCTATATACCTATCACTCTATGAAAGTGTAGCTACTAGGGAGCTACCACCCACTTTTGTCAGTAAATACACCGACTTCAAAAGAATCAATTCTGACTAAAATCATGAAGAAATCATAATAAACAACACTGCTGATTTAGACGATGAAATCCTTAATCTGACAAAAATCATTCAACTTGCAGCTTGGAGTAGCACACTGTTAGAGGTAGCACTGGTTTGTTGAATTAAAATGAAAACACGATCACGCGTTTAGGTTTTAATAGATTGTGATACACTTTATTTGCAATATAAATTTTCAGCATGCAATTGCATGTGATGAGTTCAAGCGGTTGTTACAGAGTAATTGTAAAAAAGGAACCAAACACTTGATGAAGTCAAAAAAAACGAAAATAATGAAAAGAAGATAAAGAAGAATAAGCTCTTTTCTCTTTGCGTTTACAAAAATTAATGCTCTTAAACTAAGTCTGCAGCTCTCTTATCTGCTGCCGCGAACACACACCAACCAAAAGAAATACTACGGCAGGGCACAAGTACACAAAAAAAATAAAGGAAATGGTTATGGAAAAACGCAGAATGCGTCGAAGATTGTAACAATCAAGATCTCCTATTCATAAAACCCTGCTTAATAAGCTAACAAAAAATCTCTGCAATAAAATTCAAGTTTTTAAAAATAGCGCTCTTAGTAATAAATTAAATGAGTAACACTGATTATTCGCTTTGGAAGTACACAAAAAAGTTTGCATAACCAACTGTGCGATATCCACCAAAACCAGATAACACGTGGGCCAAAAGTAGCGGAGAAAAGGCACAAATTTTTACAGATTATCTAGAGAACACATTTAAGCCATATGACTCATCAAGAGCATCTGAGATGGAACTTTGTCCGTTCGACAATGATATTGAAATTCCCGCTAATCACCAATTTAGCTTCCGCGCGAATCATTCAATCCTAGATCAAGTACACAGAATAACTAGAGTTATCGAAAATGATTTTGAAGAAAGTATGCTCTGCAATCTTCCTTGATGTATAAAAAACTTTTGACAAGGTCTGTCATAATGGCATATTAAATAAAATTAAAGTATTATTACCCAAACAATACTATCACTTTCTAAAATCATACTTGACAGATCGCTTCAAACAAGAATATACGTATTCAGAACTTAAAGAAACTAAAGCTGGAGTTCCCCAGGGTAGTGTACTGGTCCCCATCATTTATATTTTATTCACATGAGATCTACTGCTTTACTGCAACATTTGCTGACGACACAGCCATACTATCAGTTGGCAGCACAGAAAATGAAGCTAATGCACAACTCCAATGCACGTTACATGAAATCTTTGAGAGGACATCAACATGGCGCATTAAACTCAATGAAACAAAATCAACACATAAATAGACACATAATTTAGACAAGGCCATGATGCGAGTCTCTCATGATGCGACCAATGACTCAAATCACAATCGACAACAACCACAAGGGAAATGACGTCATTCAGGGGTTGTTGTTGTAGAATGTGATGCGCGTCTGTTTTCATCACGCATTGATACGCTTTTGATGCAGACCATGGCTGGGAAATGTGTGATAGTGTGGCCAAGTTTTTTGACATTTCCGGTTAGATATTGTCAGTCTTCTTCTCTTTTTGTGTTTTAAATTTGTATTTAAATGTACCAGCGTGCTTGTAATTATTAATAATTCTTTTAAATAATATATTTTCCATATTAATAATGTTTTTTTATAATTTGTCTTATTTACTGTCTTTCAATTCAACAAACGTTTTCTTCTCCTTATGCACATTCAAAACGAAAAACAGTTGTTAATGATACGAAATGGCTTGTCTATAGATTTCAACAAAATACGATACATCCCATTGTATATAAATGGCGTACAAATTCCACACCATAATACTGCTAAATACTTAGGGATGATTCTGAACACCAAGTTCAAATGGAATAAGCATGTAAAGAAAAAAAAAAGAAGAACTTGAACTAAAATTCAGAAAAATGTATTGGATCATGGGTAGGCAGACTGTGCTATCGACCTACAACAAAGTATTATTATACAAACAAATACTTAGACCTATATGGACTTATGGTATCCAGTTATGGGGCTGCTCGTGTTCCAGCAACATAATGTCAATACAATATGTGAGGTCTCATTTGGAAAGGCTAAGTGTTCATTTAAATAATGTGCCTCAAGCCTTATAGATTCAAGTGGTTGGAAAATAAGGCTGAAACGCAAAAAGCCGCATCAACTCCTAGAGTAACACAAATCTCTGCAATCAGGAGTCCTAACAAAATGATGAGCATTAGCTAAGCCCAATTAAAATTGTGCGTTATTTTAAACTTCTAGTTGCAATATAAACAAAAATGGCTCCGCTATTAAATGCTGGGTTTTCAAACAACTAAGCGCATACAAGCTCAGCAATGAAAAAAGTATGAAATAATCTTAAAAACAAGCTGCATAGAAAAATATGTGAAGAAGAACCTGTAAAAATGTAGCCGTAAAATTCGAACATTGAAGAATAGACATTCTCGGGTATGTGCTAGAAACCGCTTTCGTCTCAATTCCAGCCCAATTCCATTTTTGGGTGCACTAGAAACTGCTTTTGACGATTTTGAAATCGGCTTGTTTTTACAACCGATTTGGTTAAATTCTCCCTTATCTAGAGTTATTAAAGGAAAAAAGTACCAAGATCTGTAGCTTATTGTTTTTTCGCTAAACTGCATTTAAAGAATATAATATTTTAGTTGTTTTAAGTATAAATTAGCATCTTACAAAAAAGTCTTTTAAATTTAAGCAAAATAAACGAAATAAGCAAAACGAAACAATGATGGCAGTCACACAAAATCGCATAAATTTTTCAATCAGCTGTTCAATGTAAATCGTCGCGTTTTCTAGCACACGTAAGGTTTTTTTTGGAGGAAATTGAAAACCTCTGACATCAAAAACGTCAGTGTTTTCTAGCACATACCCGTCTGATTGGCTATCAGTGGGTATGACAATTATTTTGGAAAGCCAGAAGAGACAGGGTCGTTCTAAGCTAACATAGAATGCAGCAGGATAACGTTTAAAAAGAAAGTTGTTTTCCGAGTTAGCAGACAAAAAAGGAAATAGCACCAGTCTTCTAATGCATACAGCCGCAATTTCAGCCAAAAAAACCAATGAATATGATATAGCATATGTCCTAAAGAAAACAGTGCTCACTTCAAATGGACCAAGTGATGTTAAAAAAAATCTTTTTGTATCAGAACCCATATTTCTGTCTCTTAGTGAAGCATTAGAAATTATGCTTGCAAATTCGTTGAGCAAAAAACTATATAATTAAATGCGAAATCTAAACAAAAACCTAATTCGGACATATATCCTAGCTACAAAAGAATTCAGGAAGCTATATTACAATTGAGACCTACAGGAATAACTGCTACTGAAATATTGGCTGAAGTTTCATTGCAAGCTTGTTAAACCATACTGCTTGCCGGGTTGTACTTATGCAGGATGAGATTGGTTCTTTGGCTAAATCTAACAACCCAGTCATATTGTAGGCCACTTAAAATGGAATTCGTCAGGGAGAGTAAGAAAAAAGAAATATTAGACACACAAATACGAAACATGTTACCATATATATGTACAATTTTGAACGGAAAACAGATTAACGTATCATATGATCTTTATATGACGTTAATAGATGGCATGGTTTTAAATATCTTGTCAATTACGCCCGATCTATGGAGCTGGACCTAAACAATTTATGGCAACCACCGATATTTCCGCCCCGATATTTACACCAAATCAGGGGACTCTTCAATACGGGATTAGCCCATTATATGCCTGGATACGGATATTTGAATTGTTACTCAAGATCGCTTACAGAATGGAATTTAAAAATGGCAAGTGAGGGAGAAAACGGAGAAAATACAAATGATGGAATAAAAAGTATACACAAGAGAATGTATCAAGAAATAGGCTTACAGATGGATAAACCAAAGCAAAATGGAAATAGAAACACAAACGATGGCAATACGGTAAGGAAAGCATTTTCAAATATAAAATTATTAGCATCAATTTTGGAATTGGATATAGATATACTTGAAAGCCTTCGGATTATATTAATCGCTAATAACAATATCGGTTGTTCCGGTAGGTTGTCTTGGTGAAAATACATCGGAAGCGCGCAACAAACTGTATAAACAGGATACAGATCAGACCCTCGCCATAATTCGCGTACTAACAATTTGATTTACGTGTTTCACAAACCGATTGACTCCTCAGATCCACTTATTTCGAGTATTGCAATTAAAAAAAGGTCAGCTCAATTAAAAAAAATATTTTTGTCAAAAGAAGTTATTTCGCTTCTAGGAACACCTCAAATCGCACCTAATATTAGCAATGATTCACTAAACAGTGATTCCGAATCTGATTCTGAATGTGATGCTGCAAGCTCCTACTCTTTTGAATTAGAAGTAGAAAATAATTAATTTTTACCTACAATTTATTTTTTTATTTTTTGTTTAAAACTAATTTTGATATTTATAGGGTCTTCACTCAAACATGTATTTGGCGTGTATATAGTTTAAACAACGTAAAGTGCGTGGGATATTTTTTTTTTTTTTGTGTATGGTTTGTCTGTTTTTGTAGCATTAGAGATTTTTTTTGCCAGCTCTGTATTTGACAGTACGATCATACTGTAATCCCGTTAAATCAGGTGATCAGTTAGAAAGGGACCACTGCAAGCTAGTCGGTAAAATGTCCGTTCGTCTGTCCGAGTAGTTGTTAAGAGAGGCAATAATACAAAAAGCTTTTGATCCCGTTGGTACGTGGTCGCAAGAGTTTTTAGAAGGCGGGTTGTAAAGGTCCGTTTGGAATGTTAGAAAAAAAAGAAGTTAGTTTTTGGATTGGATTGAAGGAGAAGAGTTGCGTGTGGTGTTTTGTGCTCGAAATATTTTTTTTATTTTTTTTTTCATGGTGGTCCGTGTATTAAGGCTAAAAGTTTATTTTAAACGGCTACATACGAATAAATAAAACAAAAAAACAATACAAATAGATGCGAACAAAGTAAAGTGAGGTGCCAATTAAGACGGTACCCGAAGTACACGAAAAAACAAGAAGATGCAGAAGACAACAAAATATAAAATATAAAATAAAATAAAAAAAGCAAATTACAAAATAAAATATAATAATTTAAATAAAGTGAAGTTAAGTCAGCGACATAGAGTAGAAACATACTCAAAGAAAAGCGAACACTATGCATATCCAGAGACAGAAAGGCAGACGGACAAAAATTTTTAAAGAATACAATACGAAGTTAAAGAAAAAGAAATCAAAAGTGCCAAGAATCTAGTGAAAGCAAAAGCAGCGAGCAGCCAACCGAGCCAAGTAATAGGTAAACTTGTCTCGTCCACTCTTATGGCGGCAGCAGCAGCAGCAGCAACTGAAACTGTGACACAAGGAGTTGGTACTCAGCAGCTGCAGCGACGCAGCAGACACTGGATGGCGTTTTTTTTTGTATCCTTTTTTTTGCTTTTTTGAGTGATATCAGTCTACTGTTGTTTTTTTTTGTATTTATTCAAATATAGTTTTCATGATTTGTTTTTTTTTTTGTTAAATTGTTTTATATTTGTGAGGTCGGCGAAAATCCTCCAGCTATACCCTCCCCGCGGGTGCCGACTGGGCAATGGGTACCACCGTTTGCAGTGTTGCTGGGTCTACCTGATTTGCAGCAATGCAAACAGGTGGTGCCTAGCCAAGACCGTTGTACGAACTTCCTTGTATCTCCTCGGAGGATAACTTTACATGTTACCCCAAGGAGGGATAGGGGAGCTAGTACAAAGGTCATTGCTAAGAGGTTCCTGGCAGTAGGAATAAAATGCTAGGGGTAGGGACCCCCGAATAAAAAACTCATATGGAGACTGGAAAAGATGAAGATACACGAACCGGGATATCGGTTCAAACGTCGGTGGGAGAATCGGCTGCTACCACCGGCGGGCACGGGGATTCTATGAACCGTGTCGCCAGTGGCCAAACCTCTACTGTAACGGGAGCAGGTTATAGTGGTTGTAATGTTACTGCCAGTACAAGCACAAAAAAGGGGTTAGCCATCAGGGGTACTGCAGTCGATATAGACTCGGACCTCGAAAGCGTGAGTAGCGTGGCAACCATTAACACAGCTGCCGAGGAAGAGCTTCTGAGTTCCCCAAAGGCCTCGACGCCAGGTACCACATCCGTTAGCAGGAGTGGGCCGCAGAAGAGGCCCAGTAAGGAAAGCTTGAAAGCACTTGCTCAATATAAGGCAGCTGTGAAAATAAAACTACGCCTGGAAACTAAGGTGACTCTATCGTCTAAAGAACGGGAGGACCTTAAATGGGCAACGGAGACTGTCACGAAAGGTAGAGAGCACTTCGCGCAGAGTGATAAACATGCGACGACGCATCCTGCCTTCGTGAACAGAATTGAGGAGAATGTTGCGAAGAGTATCAAAGAGCCGAAAAGACAGCGGTCTAAGGATGAAGAAAAGCCTGAGGCCAAACGTCTTCGCACACAGAAACCTGATACACCAATTGACCAGCCAACCACTTCCAAGAAGGCGATGAAAGTCAATGAAGTAGCTAAACGGCACTTGATCGTAGCGCTCATTGACCGGAATCACCCGAATGGACAGATGACGGCGGATCAATGGAGACAGGTGGATTCAAAAATTTTAAATGCCATCGTTAAAAGGCTGACGGATGAACCCGACAAACCCTCGCCCTCGTTTGAAGGAGCAGGGTGGTATATGGGAGTTAAAATCCTAAAATGCAACGATGAGCTAACTTTGAAGTGGATTACGGAGGTAGCTCCCAAGATAGAAGGACTTTGGGAAGGCGCGAAGCTGGAGATAGTGGATAGAAACGATATTCCGTGTGTACCGCGTGCCAAGGTACGAGTACCTAACACGTTAAAACCGGAAGTCACTCTACTGCTATTCCGGCGGCAGAATCCTGATGTTCCAACTATCGATTGGAAGCTGCTTCACGCCAGTAAGCCAGACAAAAAAGGCAATCAAGATCTGATCCTCCAAATAAACAAAGAGGCAGAGGACATACTATACCAGCGTCACGGGAAGATGTCGTGGGGAACGGGTAGTGTATACCTGCGCCTCAAGAAACGTCACCCGAAGGATGGTAACGTCAACATGCTGGAAGCGGGAGAAGTAGAGAGGGATCTCGGACTCGAATCTGTGACCAACTCTACTGAAACCCTTCAGCTGCACGGGGAAGAAAAGATGGAGGGGACAGACGGAGTGTCGGCGACTACAGCTACACCCGTACAACGCATTGCTGAACCTGATGGGGAAAGTATTGCAAATAAACCTCCATCACAGTAAGGCGGCTTCGGCCGAGCTGCTCCTCACGTTAGAGGAAGGCAGCTATGACGTGGCCCTGATCCAAGAGCCCTGGCTATCCTCCGGGAACAAGGTCGCTGGATTGGGGTCGAAAAACTACAGAATTTTTCATGCTGCAATGGTAAGGAAGATTATATCTGTCATCCTTGTAAAGAAAAATATTAACGCATATTTATTATCCAATCTTAGCACAGATGACCTGGCAGTGATTGTCGTAGAGGGGGACGATGGGCCCATACTCCTTGCCTCCTGCTACATGGCACACGACGCCGAGGCACCGCCCATGGAGCTACAAAATCTCATGGAGGAGGCCGGTCAACGTGGATGGAGGATAGTGGTAGGTGCAGACGCTAATTCGCACCACCCTCTATGGGGTAGTAAGGACATCAACCAACGTGGTGAGTACCTCTTTAACTATATATTACAGTATAATGTAAGTATAGCAAATAGGGGAAATATTCCAACTTATAAGGGTCCAACATCGGAGGATGTATTGGACATAACTCTCTTTTACGGTGACAATATGCAGATCTTGGATTGGAAGGTGCTTGAGCAACCCTCCTTCTCCGATCATAGTTATATAAGTTTCACTGTAGATATAAAGATCCCACTAAGAACGAAAGACATATTTAAGAACCCTAGAAATACGAACTGGGGCCTATATGAGAACTTGTTAAAGGGATACTTAAGAAATGTTCCTCAGATCACTACTAGCAGCGACGTTGAGGCAGTGACAGAACTCATAACATCTAAAATCCTTCTAGCTTACCATAAATCCTGCCTGCCTACGAGACTTGGACGCAAATCCAAGCCCCCATGGTGGAATAAGGACGTTGGTAAGCAAAGACAGGAACTTAGAGAGTTCTTTAAGCTAGCCAAACTTGCTGATTGTGAAGAGTGATGGAGAGAATATAAGACACTACTATCGCTATACAAACTGTACTGAGGTTTCAGACGCAACTGTAACGACACGGGGTGTAATAAATGAGGTATGTGAAGGCTTAATTACATCGGTTAGACTGGAGTGGGCCTTAAAATCGTTTGAACCCTTTAAATCCCCGGGACCAGACGGCATCTTTCCTGCGCTCTTGCAAAAGGGTTGTGCTGTACTGACACCATGCCTTAAAGGAATCTTCAGGAATTGCCTGAGGTTTAATTATGTTCCGAAGAACTGGAGACTCTCAAGGGTTGTCTTCATACCAAAGCCAGGTAAGAGCAGCCACTTGTATCCAAAGGACTATCGGCCAATAAGCCTCACTTCATTCATACTAAAGACGTTTGAAAGACTATTGGACTCGTATATTAAGGAAAAGGTTTCACCGTATCTAATATTGAGAGACCAACACGCCTATACGAAAGGCAAGTCCACTGAGACTGCGCTTCATAAGGTCGTGATGCAGATAGAAAGGGCCATACAGTACGGAGAGTATGCCATAGGTGTCTTCCTTGACATATCAGGAGCCTTTAACAACGTTTCGACAGAAGCGCTGTTAGAGGGTCTTGAATCAATTGACGCACATCCATCCATACGGCACTGGATCAGCAGTCTACTGAACTGCCGGACAGTGGTGGCTGAATGGGGTGCGACGAGTCTGGCAAGGAAGGCAAACAGAGGTACGCCTCAAGGGGGCGTAATCTCTCCGCTGCTTTGGACACTTGTAATGAATAAAATTCTTAATAAAATGCGAGGTGGAGGTGCAAGGTTAACTGCCTATGCAGATGACCTGGCCGTAATCATCTCAGGCAAGTGCCTTAGCTCAATGAGTCAAGTACTCGAGGGGGCACTTAAAGAAATTAAAGACTGGGCAAGCAATGTGGGACTGGATGTGAATCCAGACAAGACGGACTTAGTACTTTTTACAACAAGATACAAGATTCCGCACTGGCTCTCTCCTAAATTAGGAAACATTGTACTGGCACCAAAGATGTCTACAAAATATCTTGGAGTCATATTGGATAACAAACTGACGTGGAAGTTAAATGTGGAAGAAAGGGTGAGGAAAGCTCTCAATGCCTTTTATGCTTGCAGGAAAATGCTCGGAAAGACATGGGGTTTATCTTCCCGTCTAACATATTGGATGTACACGGCAGTGGTTAGACCTATATTACTCTATGGTATCTTGGTATGGTGGACAAGTGTCAACAAAAAGACATACGTCAAAAAGTTGGAGAAGGTACAGAGAATCGCAGGGCTTTGTATAACTGGTGCAATGCGCACCACCCCTACAACAGCACTTGATAGAATACTCGACCTTCAACCTATAGGCTTGGCAGCGAAGAACACTGCAAAGAAGTCTGCGCTAAGACTAAAGGTAACAGGACAGTTGATACAGAGGCCTTACGGTCACAGTAAGATACATGAAGGTTTAAACAATAGCTCTGACTATGTTATTCCCCAGGCCAACTTCAATGGAGGGCCTAGTGTAGTAATAGAACATAATGGGTGGCAAAGGGGACTCCAGTTTGGCGGTCATACTTGCAACCTGTTTACAGACGGATCTAAAATGGCAGAGGGAGTGGGGGCTCCAGTATTCTGTTCAGAGCTTCACCTTAAACGGTCATATAAGCTTCCAGACTACTGCAGCGTGTTTCAGGCTGAGATTTATGCGGCTACAAAAGCTGCAGAATTAGCAGCCGAGCTAACTCCTCTAAACTCCCAAATAAACATATTCATCGACAGCCAAGCAGCCATAAAGGCAATAGCGGCGGTGATGACGAAATCGTACTGTGTTCAACAATGTAGAACCAAAATCGACGAACTCTGTTTTGACAGACGAGTCACCATCTTTTGGGTACCGGGACATAAAGGAATTGAAGGGAACGAGGAAGCAGACGCACTCGCTAAAGCTGGCGCTAGCCAAGCTGAGGTAAGTGCGTCATACTTACGTCCCTCTCTGTCCACGTTAAAAACAGAAATAGACGCAGCAACGATTCAGGAGGCGAAGAGAATGTGGAATGGCACACTCTCTTGCAGAACCGCAAAAATCATGCTTCGCTCTGTTAATAATAAGACTACCAACTACATCTTAGCTCTCCCAAGAGAGGATTGCAAGTTATTAGTCGGAATACTTACGGGACACTGTTTAACACCTTCCCACGCAGCCAAATTGGGCTTGATACAGAGTGATGCATGTACATCATGCCACGAGGTAAATGCTAGGGGAACTCTAGAACATCTACTTTGCCAATGTCCAGCTCTCAACAGATCACGCTTTAGCTATCTCGGATCTGTATCTTTCCTCTCCTTGGAAAGTATCGCGGATCAGAAAAGTAGCAATTTATTAAAGCTCGCAAAAACGTGCATAAAAAACAGCATTTAAAGAGTCTCCATACTTCTTCTTGGCAACACAAAGGACCATTATTGGTCTATGTGAGATCTCTTGATCAGCCAAGCAAACCTAACCTAACCT
>JBAMAV010000130.1:0-17428 GCA_037043315.1 Amiota communis | reverse complement strand
CAATTTAAGTATATCCCATCAAAAACTAACCTTTACAAATACGACCAATCAATATAATTTTATTTTTGTTTTCTGCTATTTGACTATTTCTTTACATATACATACTTTATCAAAGCATAAAAATGAAAACAATAAAGAAAAACAGCAAAAGTTTTCTTTATATTTACAGTGTACGTTGGATAATTGTTTATAGATTAGGTATATGTATTGATGAAGTTTTTGTCAGTCGGTTTATGTCTTCTTTTGGGCGCGTAGATAAAATTAAAAAAAAATTCTTACGTTGTATAACTTGTTTGTTACTTTAAATATAAAAGCTTGAATTACTGTAGAAAAAGGAACTTCGTTCCGGCCATGTGTCCCACGACACCTCTCTGACTTGTTTTGTTTTTTTTTTTTGTTATGCGAACGTGGAGGTAAATATCTTCCAAAGATACTTACGACCCGTGCCGCAAGTTATATCGGATTCATTAGCCTACTGACTAAAAGCCCCCTATCGCATCGAAACCCGTTAATCCCTACGACACCGTCAAAGCATTCCATCGTAGGGAGGGATAGTGAGCTTCATTATGTTGGCAATTTTTGCAGAAAAGAATGCCCAATCGTCAACCGATTATGCGCATAGCAATCTCCTGGGAGCTGCAAGGATATCCAAGACGCCCATACATTCTTTGTCGCTCCACTTCGAAACGGGGGCACTCATAAACAAGATGTTCCGGATCCTCCACGACATCTCCGCAGAGACTACAGAACGGAACCGCAGCGTGTCCAAACCTGTGCATATACTGCTTGTAGCATCCATGACCAGTTACGAATTGAGTGAATTTTAACCCCAGAACGACGCTTAAGCCACTCTTTGATATCTGGGATGAGTTGATGTATCCTCTGTGGATCTGACTCACTCTACCTGTGCTGCCATATATTCAGGTATCTGGTCTTAATTCCTCCATGCCTACTTTCTGAGAAGATGCTCTCGAGTTACGAAATCAGTCCTGATTGTCCGTCTTACCACCCAGGTTTTGCGTTCCTACTTGACTCATTATACGAATGATTTCGGGGGATTGCCTAACATGTCTTAAGTATTGTCTTATTTTACAAACGTTGCGACAATTTTCATTTTTACTAAATTTATAGGTCAGCACTTATATGTGTCATTCTCTTACAGACAGACATATTTAAATATGACACTTGTGTGTCATTCTTTCTTAACACAGACGATAAGCGATACTCCTGGATCACAATATTTTTTTCAAAGAGCAAGGTCAGCCATGCTTGGATTGGTATGTAGTTGGTTTACAATTATTGGTATTTTCATATGGTTTTTCTTGTTCAATGTTATTTAGAATCCTACCACAATACTTATTACAATATTTATAATATATTATATCATGCTAATAAATATAACATAATTGATTTTTAAATTTTGTATTTCGTTTATATTTTCCAACGTTTTAGATTTTAATTCTTCTAGTCTTAGTGTTTCATTAAATATTTTTATTTCCGCGTCTTGAACAATTATTCTCTCTACATAAACGGTTTTTGTGAGAATTCTTGGTTAAATATTTTTAATGAACAATTATTAAAATGTATTAAATTATTTCCGTTTAATGTTTTGTACTATTTCTATACAATTTGTGTCTAATTTTTCGTTTAACATATTTTTTAATAAGTTTGTTTGCTCATCTATTGGTAACAATTCTGAGCTTTTATATATGATTCTTTAAAATTTTATTTTAAAATACAATGTTTAGATAATGAACATTCAGTTATGTATTTATTACCATTATACTCTTCACGGGAGTGAATAGTATTTTAAGTTTGTCATGAAGTTTGTAACACACAGAAGGAGACATCGTAGACAACATAAAGTATATATATTTGTTATCAGCTCGATGAGACGAGTTGATTCAGCCATGTCCGTCTGTCTGTCTGTATGCATGCAAACTAGTCCCTCAGTTTTTGAGCTAGGGAGCTGAAATTTATATAGGTCTATTTACCATACGCAGCACATTTGTCGGAATCAGCCGAATCGGACCACTAGGGGGCTTACCTCCCATACAAACACCCCTTTTAATTAATGTACTCATTCAAAAAAGTTTTTTGTTTTTTAACATATCGAACTGAACTTTGGACACTATAAGTTTATAATCTATGGCCATCAATCATGTAAATTTCATGATCCTAGGGCTACTAGGTGGGGTACCTCCCATACAAACCACCCTTTAAATTAATGTTCTTGTTAGAAAAAGTTTTTTGTTTTTTAACGTATCAAACTGAAATTTGGGATCTATAAGTTTATAATATATGGCCATCAATCATGTAAATTTCATGATCCTAGGGCTACCAGGTGGGGTACCTCCCATACAAACCCCCCTTTTAATTAATGTTCTTGTTAGAAAAAGTTTTTTGTTTTTTAACGTATCGAACTAAAATTTGAACAATATGAGGATTACTAGGAGATGTACCTCCCATACAAACCCAAATTAAATGAGAAACTTATAAAGAATGAAGGTACAATAAAATTGCCACACAAACTGATGTGATGCTAAGAAAGGAAGGTTGGATGCAACTCGGAGGAGCGTGAAAAGTATTACATCTTTGGCATAGCCAATGATAGCCTTCTTTCTGGTTTTTTTTGGAAAATTCTAAAAATTTATATGTTCCTTCTAACAAGAATTTTGTTAAAAATATAATTATTATTTATTTAGACCCTTCACGGGAGTGAATAGTATTATAAGTTTGTCATTAAGTTTGTAACACACAGAAAGAGACATCGCAGACCAAATAAGTATATATATTAGCCGTGTCCGTCTGTCTGTCTGAATGTATGCAATCTTGTCCTTCAGTTTTTGAGCTAGAGAGCTGAAATTTTGCACATAGGTTTCCTTTTACCGTACGCAGCACATTTGTCGGAATCAGCTGAATCGGATCACTAGGGGGGGTACCTCCCATACAAACCCCCTTTAAATTAATGTTCTTGTTTAAAAAGTTTTTTGTTTTTTAACATATGGAACTGAAATTTAAACACTATATGGGAGGTACCCCACCTAGTAGCCCTAGGATCATGAAATTTACATGATTGATGGCCATAGATTACAAACTTATAGTGTCCAAATTTTAGTACCATATTTTAAAAAACAAAAAACTTTTTTTAATAAGAACCTTAATTTAAAGGGTGGTTTGTATGGGAGGTACCCCCATACCCCCCACTAATTTCTTCCCGCCCTCAAGTAAACCTTCCGATGGATCCTTCTAAACTCAGTTTGATCATTCATTTTCAGAATGTCAGGGGGTTAAATTCTAAACTTAATAGACTTTTCTTAAATAGTTTCACTTTTCCTTCAGATATTATTGTGTTCGTTGAAACATGGCTTCGTGCAGAAGTACTTAATTCTGTATTATTTAACAGTAATTGCTTAACGTTTAGGAAAGATCGTATTCATCGTGTTGGTGGTGGAGTTCTAATTTCCGTTAGATCTTCTTATTCTACTGACTTGCTATCTTTTGATAACACTGATGACATTGAGTTTATTTGTGTGAAAATCTCATTTGCCAATTCCAGTTTATTTATTACATGGTCCTATATCCCACCTGCTTCAGATGAATGTGTTTACCTATTGTATCTAACTGCTATTAAAAAAGTTTTTTCTTTTGTTAAAAACACTGATAAGATTTTAATCATGGGGGACTTCAACCTTCCGAATATTTCTTGCACGGCCTCTGATAATTGCAATGCAGTAATATCATCAGTTAGCTGTGAATTTATAGATTCATTGCTGGATCTGTCCTTTCAGCAAGTAAAATACATAGCTAATAGCATTAACCGAATTTTAGATTTGGTTTTTACCGACAACATAAATGTTGTTTTCTTGTTTAGAAGCAATTCTCCTTCCATTCCTGAGAATGCATATCACCCAACCTTGAAATTATACATCATACTGAAAGATTTCGGACGACGTTCTGATAATCTTTCTAATTTGCTACCTACATCAAGACGCGTTTTCTGTTTTAAACAAACTGATTTCTTTAAGCTTAGCTCTCTGCTTATTAATACTAACTGGTCTTTTTTGTATTCCTGTGATAATATCGAACTAGCTGCACAGTTTTTTTATACTACTATGAATAAACATTTTAAAATATGTGTTCCAAAAATTAAATTCAAACGTAAACCACATACTCCACTCTGGAGTAAATTAAAAAATTTAAAAAATAGATTATTTAAAAAACTTAAAAAGTCCGGTTTGTCCGTTGATTACTCTAGATATGCTACATCCCGCTATAATTTTCAATACCTAAACAATTTCTGCTATCAGTCATATGTGAGACATGTCAAAGAGGATATCAAACGAGATCCTAAAAAATTTTATAACTTTATAAATACTAAGCGCAGATTGGATACATTTCCATCCAGTATGAAATTTAACGATGTTGAATGTTATTACGATGAAGGCATTTCAAATCTTTTGCAAACTTTTTTCAAAGCACATACACAAATTTCAATAACAATTGTGATAGTTCATACCCATATCACATTCCTCATTTCAATCAATTCAACATGCCAGTTATTGGCAGTGATACAGTATTACAATACTTAAAATCTTTAAAATTAACATTTTTACCCGGTCCAGATGATGTATCAAATTGTGTTTTAAAACGGTGCGCAGAAGCGTTGCATAAACCAGTCTGCAAATTGTTTGATTTGTCCCTGAATACCTCAGTCTTACCTAATATTTGGATCAATCCTTTATTATCCCCCTCCACAAAAAAGGTAGTAAATCCAATATTTCAAATTACCGAGGAATAGCTAAACTTTGCGCTATTCCAAAGTTGTTTGAACATATTATCGCTGATCAACTGCAGCATTTCGTTCTTCCTTTATTAAGTAAATCACAACTCGGATTTACCAAAAAACATTCGACTACAACCAACTTATTAGAATTTACTTCGCTGGTAAATTGTTGTTTTCCAAAACAACATCAAATGGATGTCATATACACTTATTTTAGTTAAGCTTTTGACAGCGTCTGTCACTTCTTACTCCTTAAAAAACTGGATATCTTTGGTTTCCCTCCTAGTTAAGTTAGCTGGATTACATCCTATCTAACTTCTAGAACGCAAAGAGCTATCTTTAAAACAGCTATATCTAAGACTATTCGTGTAACTTGTGGTATCCCGCAGAGGACAATTATTATTCAATATTTTTATAAATGATTTGCCATCTGCCATAAAATATTCTAGCGTCTTGATGTATGCTGATGATGTAAAGTTATGCTTATCTATTGTATCTCCAACAAGATCTTGATTTCTTATAACAGTGGTGCACCATGAACTACTTTACGCTAAACTGTAACAAATGTTAAACAATGTTCTTTTACCGAAAAAATTGAATTGTAAACAGTAGTTGTAGTAGTACTTCCTTTTATTCATTTTTTCGCAATATATACATAAGTACAGATTCAAGTTAAATTAATTTATACATTTTTGGAAAAAAGAAAAAAAAGGACGATGGGTGATTTTTCAGCATAGCTGTTAGCTGAATTCTGATATAAAAAAGTTTTTATAATTTAATATTGTAGATATATAGAGTCTTCCAACTGATTTTATGGTCACCGTTTAATCATTTTGCTCAATTGAAACTTTCTTAAAATGTGACACCCTAAATTCATTTAAAACAGGGCATCTTGATATGAAGTGCGTCAGTGTTTCCTGCTCATTCCTGTTGCATAGCGTACAAATGGTTGACTTATCTGGCGCGAAATGATTTACATTTAGTGGTAATATGTCGCAGCGTGCTTTTATTATCATCGTTATTTAAAGTTGAGTTAGATTGGTATGGCTAACATCAAAGTGTGTAATTGTAAACAGTTACCTCATAAATGGTCACACTCTGGAACGTGTCACACAATTCAATGTTCTAGTGGTTTTGATGGATCATAAGCTGCATTTCGGCATGCATATCTCTTCTATCATTAATAAAGCTAGAGGCGTTCTAGGATATATTGAACGTTGGTCTTAAGAGTTTAATGATCCTTACACTACCAAATTATTATTTACCTCTTTGGTTAGACCAATTCTTGAATACGCATCTTGCGTATGGGACCCACAGTTTAAAAAGTATACTGATAATGAAAGTCAATTTGTTTAACGTGAACACCTTTCGCAGACCCTTAATATCACGGTGCCAGGCACAGGGATTGATAAACGTCAATCAACGTCCCCTTGGATATATATCCGCAGGTACCAATCTCAAGTCATACTTATTTTGGTCGTATGTCTCATTCCTTGGTTAGGAACAAGGCCTATCTTAACCACTGCTGATCTGTGGGTCACAGCACCCGGTTGCATAACGCAACTCCACGTCGAGCTCACATCCCACCCGCATTTGGGTACAACCACAGCCACCACGATACCCCCATAGAGGGGCCGTCTCCGCTGGTCAGGACGGAAACAGGGTCCGTGGGCTCCTGACCACCCGTAGTACCAGAAAAAAGTCTCTGGTCAAACTTCGTACCCGAGGTACTACCAATTGGAACCCCAAATAGTTCGTGGGTTGGTGTCCCAAAAATCGAACATAGCTCACTGGAATAGCATGCAGGCAGAGCCCACAGATGGCACGGTATACACTATATTCATGGATATAGATTTCTCACTGTTCGGATCGAGGTCTATTCCCACCTCTTCTACCAAGGCAGCAATATTAGATCAACGATCAAAAAACGAACTATGTCCCCACTTTCACAAGGACTTTAGCGAATGGATCGTAGGCTGAGACCGCTACTTTTCCAAACGCCCTTGGTACCAGAAACAATACCTCTGGTCGAGAAGCGTGACAAATTCACTACCAGTACAGCTCCATGAAGCTCAGGGACTGGTGCCCCCCAGACAACACTAAACCCTCCCCATACACTCACACACAAAACACGGATCCCTCAGGTTACAAGCGGGCGACGCCTAATAAAAACTGCACGTGCAAACTCATTCAATCTCCTAACATTATCCCTACTGAAGAGCGTCTGACTGAAATCATAATCCCCATTATCCCTAAAAATACTGAACGCATTCAAGTCCCTCAAATCATCATACAGAGAACATTCACAAAGAACATGCTGCCACGTTTCCCCGATCGCGCCACAAGGGCATTCCGGACTGTCACTTAGGCCCCTTGAATGCAAAAAAGCATTAAGGGAACCGTGACCAGTCAACAGGAATCCGAGCCAGAGGTTAAAACAGGCCGGTCGACTACCAACAAATGTTACATCCCGAATGAACCTGTATGTTGCCCGCCCATTCACACCATATTCCCAACTGATTTGCCAGTCAGTCAGAACCTGTTCATTCAACAATCTCTTACACTCTTTTCGACCCAAGCTCTCCACATCTTAACCATGCAGCCAATCATCCTGCAGCAACGGTAATCCTCTCCCGATTTTGAAGTCAATGGCCTTACGCCTGACCTCCAAATCAAGAGGAACCACTCCAAGCAACACCTGCCTCAGTAGAGACAGTGCGACACACAGGCACACACCCTAATATCATAACCCTCTGGCATGATAACACTTTCTTCCTGCCTGCAGTAGAACATGCCGCTTTGTACCATACAGAAGATCCATATGTTGCGCAAGCAACAAATAGACCCCCATAAATGATACGAACAGCACCCCTACTGAGACCCCAATCACTCCGCAAAATACACACACATGCCGGAGATATCATCAGATGCCCCAACGGCAAGCCCTTAAATGCACAGTTGCGACAATGCAGTGCATTTGCACACTGTGCCACTCGATGACCCGTCTGCCCAGAACGGCGACAAACATCATCCTTGGCCTTGCATTCCGCTACTTTGTGGTCAAAGCCTAAGCAACGGAGACAACACAAGACCGGCTCGTAGCTGCGCACCCTGAATAAGAACCTCTTGATGTAGCAGCGCTCAGACTCCAGAAGGGTCTGCATGGCAACAGCAGATCCTTCCAGAATGACATTCACCGCTCCATCAGCGGTCCCCACCCAAGGCTTACTGCACAGGCGGACACCCTAGGACCTATCTTCTCTTTCACTATCACTTCCGAACCCACCTCAACAAACTTAGCGTTGTCTTTCATCTTTGACAACTCCGCCACCGATGGATTGCGAGTTATAGCACCACCATCGCGTAATGGCTTCACCTCATGGACGCGAACTCCCAATGTTGGCCCGACCTTCTTCACCACCTGCTCAACCACGTCCCTGGAAGATTTGCCAGAACTCTTGCTTCTGACAACCAAGGACCAGGTCTCGACTGGCTTCACAGCAGAGACAGCTGGCGGGACAACACTGGGCTCGCTCACAGGTGAACTCCCCTGGACGCTTTGAGCTCCCCCTCTTGATGCGTGAGCAATATCTAAACGTCCGTTTAGGCGCTCATTCTCCGCAATCAAGCGCATTAGCAACAACTCGTACTGAGTCGTGAACGACACGATAGTGCGGACCACTCCCCCAGACACACCACTCTCATCATCCAGGATGCAATTCAATACATCCGTCGTGATCGCCTTCAATTTCCCCACATCAGTCCCCTTACGCATATCAGACGCAGAGGCTGACGCGGAAGGCCCCGGGACATCAGGAACAAGGAAAGCTCCCTTGTTCTCCGCCCCACCACACAAGTCCACAGCAGGAACAGAAGCTGCCTTCCAAATCTGCTGCCTCATACTCACCGAATTTTTTTAAACTGGACCCGGTGTCACATAAATCTTTGCAAATAATTCACAAAACCGTTACACGCCCGCACAGCTAAAAAAGTACGTCTGCTCGCAAGCAAGGCTGACAACGAACTGAGTATACTGATAATGAATGAAAGTCAATTTGTTTAACGTGAACACCTGTCGTAGAGACTTAATATCACGGTGCCAAGCACAGGGATTGATAAACGTCAATCTACGTCCCCTTGGATATATATCCGCAGGTACCAATCTCAAGCCATACTTATTTTGGTCGTATGTCTCATTCCTTGGTTAGGAACAAGGCCTATCAAGGCCTATATACTGATAAAATTGAATCTGTTCAAAAACAATTTTTACTTTTTGCACTGCGTAGTTTACACTGGGATTCTAACATCAACCTTCCATCCTACCAAAGCCGTCTTAAGTTAATCCACTTCCCAAAACTTTCTAGTCGTAGGACGACTCTTGGTGTCATTTTCCTGCACAACCTTATTCTTGGTAGTGTTTCTTCAACATCTTTGCTTGGAAACATTAATTTTAATTTTCCTTCTCGGATTTCAAAGAATTTTTCCCCTATATTTATTGGGACCAGTAAGACCACTTATATACAGCACGACCCATTTCGCGTTTTATGTCAAACCTATTCTTTGACCTAGTGTCTAAATCTATTTCTTCCGATCAGGAAAAATTTATTCTTTTAACTTATTTTAACACTTAGCTTTCTATTAACCGATTAACTTAATTTCATTTGTTTTCATTTTTGGTAATTTTAATTTTAGTTACTAGTACAAAGTTGAAGCTAAAGTATCTTTATTGCACAACCCAATGTTTTAAGTCTTAAATTTATATTTATTGTGCATGCTTTTATACATGGCTGATGACGTTTGGTCTGTAGCTGTAAAGTTGTTTACTAATTTTGTATTGCATGTCTACAGGGTGAGTCAAAAAGGACGGATGTTTTTCAAAAATTCATAAACTTGTTAAGGATCCTTGAAAAAAATTTTTATTCAAATTTTTAGAATCCTTAGGTCAAAGTATTTAAGAATGTCAAGTGTGGAAAACAACATCGGGCAAGTGGTGACCCCCACCGGCGATGCAGCGCTGAAGCCGTTCCACGAAGTTTGCGTCTACTCTCTCGAGCATTTGCCGGTCGATTCCGGTAGTTTCCTCGCGAATCGTTTCCTTCAATTCCTGGAGGTTTCGAGGCTTGTGTGTGTATACACGAGCCTTAAGGTATCCCCACAGGTTGCAAATTAATGTCCCCAAATCCGGAAATCACACGACCTGGGAAGTGACGGCGGATGACTCTCATTGAGTTGTTTGCAGTGTGGGCTGTCGCCCCGTCTTGTTGGAACCAAACACGCCAAATCGGTATGCGTTTTCGCCTTAATTCAGGCAAGAAGAAGTTGTTGATCATGTCAACATAGCGCTCCGAGTTAACGGTGACAGCAGCTCCATTGCCGTTCTCGAAAAGTAAGGGACAATAACGCAAGACTTCGATACCGCGCTCCAAACAGTCACTTTGGGGCTATGCAACGGTCCTCCATGCAGTTCTCTAGGATTTTCATTGGCCCAATAACGGCAGTTCTCTGATTCACCATGCCGTTCAGGTGAAAAGGAGCTTCATCACTCACGAACAGAATAAGGTTCTCATGTTGATCTGAGAGTGCTTCCATCTCACGCGCCAACGTCACTCGTTGTTCATAATCCCTTGGCCGCAACTGTTGAATAATTGCCAATTTTTAGGGTTGGAAATGCAATTCATTGTGTAAAATACGCCTTACCGATGGATTACTCAAGCGAAGTTGAGCAGCGTGGTTTCGTGCAGAACGACCTGGGCTGCGCATGAATGCTTGGCGGACCGCCTCAACATTTTCTGGCGTTCGAGCCGTTCGTGGACGCCCTGGGCGACGTCTGTTGCTCAAAATACCTCGGGTGCAAAGTGCTTCCACCCAGCGAAGGATAGTGTTGCGCGTGGGTACTCTTTGGTTCCGATGAATGTTGAAGTGGCGTCGGAATTCGCGCTGAACAGCGGTGAACGACTCGTTATTTCACACGAAACTCTCGTAAGCGTAAAAGCGGTGTACTTACCCCCCACCCGTCGGCCCTATGTGGTGGAACTACTAGCCATTTCAAAAACGTCCGTCCTTTCTGACTCACCCTGTACTAACCCCAGTAGTTCAGTACCGAAGTGACTTGTGGGCGATAACCAGTCGTGATAACCTCCTGCTCACGCGTGCTCTGGGGGGAAAGTGGCGTGGAATAGTTTAGTTTAGTAGTTTAAGTTATAACGTTTAAGTCATTATCTTAATTTATTATTATTACATATTTATTGTTAGATCCGTAAATACTTGTGTATTGTTGCAGCTATGAATAAGTACGCTTGGTCTGTACTACAGCACTGGAATATGTTGGCTTGTTTGAAGAAGTGAATGATTGTGATTATACTATCCCGTTATTGGAAAATATTGCCTCCTTAAGTTGTTGAATGAAGAGCAGGATGAAAGATGTGCTGACTGGTAATGGGGGAATTAGAGTTTCAATAGTTGCATAGAGGGGATAAGGATTTGTCAAAAATATGTTTTGTGGTTAAGTGGGGTGTGTCCGAGTCGGAGTCTGATAAGTTTTGATAAAGATGAACGTGGGAAGGAGGAATCAAGTTTAATGATACCATAATATCGGAGTTCAGTTTTGTGGGGCTTGATTGTTTTATAGTGTTGATTTGTGAGGTTCCAAATGTAAATTCTATTGTCTTCGAAATGTTTGTTAGTTTGATTGTAAATATTTTTAGAATTAAAATTGTTATGAAAAATTAGAGGTAGGGTTGAGGCATCTTTAGCTGTTTTGTCTGCTCTTTCATTGCCCGTGATACCGCAATGACCGGATACCCAGATAATTTAAATGCATGGGTAGTTTGTCGGGAGGAGTTGTCTGATGGTGGCACCATAAAAGATTTGAATGGATGGATTCAATTGCTGAAAGGGAGTCAGAGCACATGGCGTAGATATTTCCTTTATTATATTCTTCACGGGAGTGAAAGGTATTATAAGTTTGTCATGAAGTTTGTAACACACAGAAGGAGACATCGTAGACCACATAAAGTATATATATTTGCGATCAGCTCGATGAGACGAATTGATTTAGCCATGTTCCTCTGTCCGTTTGTCTGTCTGTATGTATGCAAACTAGTCCCTCAGTTTTTGAGCTAGAGAGCTTGCTCATAGGTTTCTCTTCACCATACGCAGCACATTTGTCGGAATCAGCCGAATCGGACAACTAGGAGGGGGGGGGGGGGGTACCTCCCATACAAACCCAAATTAAATAGCAAACTTTTAAAGAATAAATGTACAATAAAATTACCACTCAAACTGATGTGATGCTAATAAAGAAAGGTTGGATGCAACCCGGAGGAGCGTGAAGAGCATTTCATCTTTGGCATAGCCAATGGTAGCCTTCTTTCTGGTTTCTGATAATATGTATTTATGTCCTCGAAAATGGCTATAATCTCAACAGATTGTATTGAGGTTTAAGGTGGAAGTAGGGTTTGTTGGAGAACTGAGTTAATTGATGTAATGCTAAAAGATGTGGCAGATGTTATTTTTGAGCCGTCCGTAAAAAGGAATGAATGTGAGGGAAGTGAGTCTTTGAATTGTAAAAATTTTTGTGGGAAGACATCCGGTGGGGCGCCAGATTTTGTGAGTTAATGAAGGCTGGTGTCTATCATTGATGATTTCCAAGACCAAGGTAGGAAGGGAGTTTTAAGAAGTGTGATGGGTGTGAAGGGTAGACCAAGTTTTTTGTTGAGTTCAATTGAGCGGAGTAGGGTAGTAGTGAGTTAAGGCGTCTTTTCTGCTTTTAAAATTTTTTCAACGGGAATGCCCATTGGGGAATCTTTGGCATGGAGAATTGATGTGATTAATTTAGCAGTCAACCGCTGATATCGAATTTCTACTGGTTGTATTTTGGTTTCATAGAGTGTATTGTTGATGGGAGTGGACCAGAAAGCGCCTAAGGCGACTCTTAAGGCAGTATGGTAAATGGTTCTACTTTTATTTAACTGAGATGGAGGGGCGTTACCTTAAATGTATAAGCAATAGTCTATTTTGGACATGATAATGGAATTAATGACAGATATGATGGTGATGGGGCTACAATTGTATTTTTTTATTGGAAAGGCATTTGATGACATAAAGTTTTCTTTGACAGGAATAGAAAATGTTATCTATGTGCTCATTTCAAGTATACCTTTTGTTGAAGGTGATGTCGAGAATTTTTATTTTGACAACATTGGTAATCGGTGCTGTATATGGTGTTAGTTGAAATATGCAGAATTTTTTTTTTACAAAAGTGTATGTGCTTGCATTTCGACACCGATAACTTGGCACCGGAGTAATGGGTCAATATCGAAAGTATTGGTTTTAGTGATTTTTTTAAAAATGTGGTAATCATCCGCATAAGCGCAGAAACTGAGTTGTTTATGTAGTGATATGGTTACTGAGAGTGGAGAACCTTGGGGTATACCGTTGGAAAGTGGAAGAATATAAGAGTAGTGATTTTTGACGTACACTGTTATCTTTGGATTAGACATGAAGTTAATTAAGTATGTTATAATTTTTGGTCCGAACTTCCAATTCTTTGATTCGTCTACGATGGTGTGGATACCTACTTTGTGAAAGGCTTTTGAGAAGTCGAGCGAGATAAGTGAAGAGTGATTTTTTGCTGATATGAATGATGATATCAGGTAGTCTAGCATAGTAAGACTATCTGATATTGACTTGCCCTTTCGGAAGCCTGTTTGCCGACTGTCGATTAGTTTGTGATGGGTCACAAACTACCATAGTCGGTTTGCTACTATCTGGGATATTGGACGATGGGAGGTTATTTCAGATCTGTTGGCTGAGGGTTTATAGAGAAGGATAATTTTGCTTGTTTTGTAATGTTGTGGAATGTAGTTGGAAAAAATGTTGTTGTAAAAGTCCGAGACATAGTAATGTAAATTCTTGAGCATTGGATAGGATATTCTATTCTTAAATATTAAGATGGGGCTTACACCATGTGATGCTCTTCACTAAGAGTACTAGATGTGTGGACGTTATTGTTTCAAGTGTTAAGATTTTTTATTTTGATAAAGGCTTAGCTTTGAGAGATGTTTTCAATGTGTTGTTATTTTTTGAGAAAAATTTTACTTTTGTTTCCGAAAGCATTTGTGATGAGAAGTTTGTGTTGGTGTTAGCAGCTATTAAAGGTGATGTAGCGTTGGTGATATTTGAAGTGATGGTGTTCTTTTGTTCAACTTTAATGGCTTGCAATTCCTTTTGTTTGATAAATTTAGTGCAGTTCCGATCAAAAGTGTTGTGGTAGTAGTTTGTAATTCCGTTATCCTTGCAGTTTATACAGCGATTGATATTTTGGCATATTTCGGTAGAAGATGGAGCGATGTGGGCGGAGTTGCCACAGTTTAGACAAAGTGGATTAGATTTGAAGGCTTTGCTGGGGTGGACAAGTCTTCCACAGTTTCTGCATCTGAGTGGCGATGGGATATAGGGCCGAATTCGGACTTTTTCATAACCGATGCTAATTTCGGCGGGTAGCATAGGGGTGGAGAATGTAATATTGATAAGACCTGTTTCTTTTAATTGATCATTTTCTTTTTTTTAATTTTTTTTACATTCAGCTACATTTTGTGGTTGTAGTTCATTGGTGATTTCTTCTTCCGATATTTCCCTTAGAAAGTTGCAGTAAATCAATCCTTTGTGTTATGTGAGTTATGTTCAGTGGCATCAACAATTGTGTTGCCGGCTAGGCTGGTGAGTTTCACAAGTTTTGTGGCTTGAACGAGGGTTTTGGTTTTTATAAGACATGTTCTGTTTCGAAGTCTTTTTACTTCGTCCACTGGCCCGCCGCAGACACTGTCAATGACTTTCTGTAGTAAATATGGTGACACAGTATCCATGGTTTTGTTGTGGTTGACTCTGGTCATTATAAGAAATTTTGGTCCAATTGTGTTGTTTTTGACCGTTTTAGATAAATAGAGAAATACGGTTGATTAGGTGGAACAGGATCAGGTGGAGTGTTCATTGTGTATTTTTATTTTATTTTTTTTTGGTAGCAAATAAAAATTGCTGTAAAAGTACCTTAATGTGTGAATACGCAGAGAATGTGAATGAGTATGTATATTTGTACGAGTATGTGAATGAGCAAATAAAGAGCGAAAATAGACCGAAACGAAACGAAAACAGAAACTGAGAGACCGAACTACTATGAAAAAGCGTTTGTATTCAGCGAGCGTTGGCGTCAAACTGAAAAAAACCCCCATTTAAATTAATGTTCTTATTAGAAAAAGAGAATTTAGTTATGCTAAGAAAGAAAGGTTGGATGCAACTCGGAGGAGCGTGAAAAGTATTACATATTTGGCATAGCCAATGATAGCCTTCTTTCTGGTTTTCCTTTATGTTTTGTTTCTTTTTTTAAACTCTTCATGGGAGTGAATAGTATTATAAGTTTGTCATGAAGTTTGTAACACACAGAATGAGACATCGCACTTGAATTAGCCATGTCCGTCTGTCCGTTTGTATGTATACAAACTAGTCCCTCAGTTTTGAGCTAGAGAGCTGAAATTTTGCACATAGGTTTTTTCACCATACGCTGAACTTTTGTCGGAATCAACCGAATCGGACTACTAGGGGGGTACCTCTCATACACACACCCTTTAAATGAATGTTCTTATTAGAAAAAGTTTTGTGTTTTTTAAAATATCGAACTGAAATTGGGACAATATAGGTTTCTGATCAGATCAATCGTGTAAATTTCATGATCCTACGGGTACCTCCCATACGAACCCAACTTAAATGAGAAACTTATAATGAATAATAGTATAGTAAAATTTCCACTCAAACTGATGTGATGCTAGGAAAGAAAGGTTGGATGAAACTCGGAGGAGCGTGAAGTGTATTATATCTTTGGCATAGCCAATGATAGCCTTCTTTCTGGTTTTTTTTTTTAAATGATTGATTAAGTTTTGTTGAACTTACTTGTCCTTAGTTAGGTTTTGTTAATTTTTTTTTTCGCTGAGTGTTAGCTTAAATGTTTTTTGTTCATAAGGTTTTTTTTCTTTTATGTTTTGTACCTTTTTTTTTTGAAAAAAAATCCTAATTAAGTTTTGTTTAATTAATTTTAGTTGACTCTTCTTCATTCAGCGTTAGTTTAAATGTTTTTTGTTCAAAAGGTTTTTTCTCTTTTTTTTCGTTTTTTTAAAATGTTTCATTAAGTTTTGTTTAATTAGATTTAGTTCACTCTTCTTCAATGTTGGTTTTTATTTTTTTCTTTTATATTTGTAGTTGTAATTAATGTGTTTTTTTCCATTGGGCGCCAATTATCATTTTATTATTTTATTTTCATTTATTTAATGATCTTTTAATTATTATTTATTAATATAACAATTTATTTTAACATTTCATTACTTCAATTAAGTCAGTCAATATTTTATAGAACACAGTGTCCTTATGTCAGACCGCACGTCCGATCAGGTTTGCAGCCAAAAGAAAAATAGTGTCTTGGTCCTCTTTGATCTCAGCTTAGCATACATTGCCCAGCTTGCCCTTCACTTGACTTCCAACGGCAAGCCCAAACCAATCAGGAGGGACACGTCACCGTCACAGTGTTGGGAATAGCTCCTGTTTGCTTTATAGCAGAGCAACCCTGACTTGTCGTGTGCGAGCGAGATGACGTAGTCCAGTGCTGCCAAGTCGCTACGTAACATGAATCCTTACGTTATTACTTATATATTTGTGATCAGCTCGATGAGACGTGTTGATTGAGCCATCTGGCCTCAAACTAGTCGCTCAGTTTTTGATCCAGATAGATGAAATTTTGTACATAGGCTTCCTTTTATTATACGCAGTTCATTAATCGGAATAAACCGAATCGGATACCTCCCAAACAAACCCCCATTCAAATTAATGTTCTTATTAGAACAAGTTTTTTGTATTTTGACGTTTCGAACTGAAATTTGGACACTATAAGTTTCTGGGCCATGTCAACCAACCATGTAAATTTCATGATCCTAGGATTACCAGCAGGGGTAACTCCCATACCAACTCACATTATTGACAAAGTTATAATGAGTATAAGTACAATAAAAATACAATGCCACTCAAACTGTGTTCTTTGTTGATACTGAAAATGTGTTCTTTGTTGATACTCAAACTGTAACAGCGAGAATATGGTGATGCTAAGAAAGGAAGGTTGGATGCAACCCGAGGAGCGTGAAGAGTATTACATATTTGGCATAGCCAATGGTAGCCTTTTTTCTTGTTGTTTTTGATATTCAGTTACTGCTGTACGTAAAAATTGTATTTTATTTATGTCACATGTCCTTGTCATCTATTTCTTGTTTTGTTAATAAGTTTGGGTTAGTTATTCCTGTCTTTGCTGTTACTAAGAAATTTGGGATTTAATCTACGTGGCTTTTTATACTCTTGACGGGAGTGAATAGTATTATAAGTTTGTCATGAAGTTTGTAACACACAGAAGGAGACATCGCAGACCACATAAAGTATATATATTTGTGATCAGCTCGATGAGACGAATTGATTTAGCCATGTCCGTCTGTCCGTCTGTCTGTCTGTATGTATGCAAACTAGTACATCAGTTTTTGAGCTAGAGAGCTGAAATTTTGCACATAGGAATCAGCTGAATCGGACCACTAGGGGGGTACCTCCCTTACAAAT
>JBAMAV010000125.1:0-165160 GCA_037043315.1 Amiota communis | reverse complement strand
ATAATTTTGGCTTAATTTAGTACCATGGCCAGATTCTTTTGAATTATGGTCATAATCCGTTTCCGGTTTCCTACTTCCGTTTCATCAATTTTGAAATCACTACCCTCCAGTGATGCCATTTTATCCTTTTTCCGGACAGATCTGTCCTTTTTTAACTGACCTATCCGGAGAAAAAAGTCAAACATCCCCTATCCGGAAATCTATCCTTTTTTAGTTTTAATGTATTATTTAATTTTTTTTTTTCAAATTCTGTGAATATGCTAAAATTACGCAAATAATAGAAATAGTCGACATGTATTGGGTTGTGCTCATCACTAATACCATAACTTAACATTGACTGTGGCGATCCAAAAGATAACAATAAGGCTTACTGCAAGTTTTGTAAGTGTGGGATTAACTCTAAAATTGATCAAATACGTGCGCACATGGCCACAAAAAAACATGTGGTTAATGCCCAGCCATTCGCACAGCCAAATAAATTATCGTTCCCACCTAAACCAAGGAACGAAACTGCTGTCCAGGATGCGGCGCTAGCAATGTTCATTGCCCAGAATGCTGCGATTGATCCAGTCGCCCATTTAAGTGACTTGTGTATTTGGCGCATCGCAATTGCAATTGCGCCGGACGAAATGCACACAGGTTATAAAAAACGTTTTACCTGAACATTTTAAAGAAGATCTTCGGAAAGATATTGGTGATGCAAAATACAGTTTGCTAATCGATGAGACGACGGATGTAAGCATTACTTAGATTATTGGTAGGACGCACTTATTATATTATAGGTAGGTTACACTTATGAGGTTCCAGATAAATATCTCAACATGATTGGCACTAGTGCCTCCTACAGTAGTACCTTAAAAGAAGAGGATTATTACCTCATAGATGAGGCAATAAAGCTCATTTAATATAAAAAAATAAATTTATAACTTTAAAATTAATAAAAATAATAAGGCAAAAAATTTTGTCCTGTTTTCTGTCCTTTTTTAAATAATTTTTGTCCCTTTTTTCCCGCTTTTTTGAGGTCAGTCTGTCCTGTTTTTGTGATAGGTTGATGGCATCACTGCTATATGTTGCTGCTAAAGAATTTCGCATGCCCAAACTTGCAAATTATTGTCTAGAGTGTATAATTGGAGATGATCAATTCAGAACGATATCATCATTTCGTTGCTACAAATTGGCTTGTCATCAACAGTCTTTATCATTGGCGAAATCTTTTTTGGGAAGGGTTACGTTATATTTTCTACCCATAGTTTCAACTAAGGAATTCAGTCAACTTAACGTCTTTCAATTATTAAGATTGATGAATGCAGCAAATGTGGCTGTACAATCGGAAGTCGAGGTAATTATTTGCATTATACTTTTATGTTGTTTAGATTACTCACGATGTGGTTGTTTTTTTTTTTTTAATTTTCTTTAAGATCTTTTACGCTGTTATCCTTTGGATAAGCGTAAAATTTGATAAGAGGAAGCGTTATATTGATATAATAATGAAATATGTGCATTTTAAGTTTCTGACACCATTATTTTTAATTAAATTATTGAAGTCTCCGAGTAATTAATGAAATGTCTAAAAAAAAATACTAAAGATGGTGAAGCGTTTGGGTTTTACCATAACCAATCAACTCATTATCTATCTGACGAGGAAGATGATAGCTTGTCGGAGACTAAAGAGGATAATAATTCGTTGGCTGATTCAAAAGAAGATAGCTCTGAAATCAATATTGAAATACCTCAAATGAGAGAAGGTGAAATTTCTAGATGGATATAATAATTTTAGATTTATTTTTTAAGCCGAGATTCAATTAAGAATTCTTTATTATTGCGAGATATTTAACTGAAATTTGGTATATGCCACTCATAATATTTTATGCAGCTAAGCAAACAGAATTCGAAACTCGATTATACAATAATAAACTAAAATTAAAGTTCTTTAAATAGTTAAATAATAAATTTCAAGTTTAAGCATAGACATAGTCTTTTTTGATAATGTTAACTGAAGGAACTTCACTTTTAATTCTTGATTTGAATTCTGCGTTTCTTTTTGCGAAATTCAAATACTGTGAGCAACATTTTTCAAAATGTGAAGACCGAAAAGTGTTTCTTATAATTATGGAACTTTTCGACATAGAATGGGTCATCCCTTTTGCAATAATAATTTGATGTAATAGCTTCAGAAGTGCAATTGTATGTACATTGTTAGATGTATCCTAGATTTGCATGATTCTTTTTCAATTTCTCATCAATGATTTAGAAATATCCCATTTATGTGATGCAGTAGGTGAATCACTGTATCTCGTGGTCTATTTAAAACCCTTTTAATTTTTCAATTTTCCGATTAGAATTTCATTGAAGTGCAAAGCATTTCTACAACGATTTAAAACAAGCAGGTTCAGGCTGAATGAGAAGGTAACGTATACGTAATATGATATGAATGATTTTTAAAGGGTGTTTCCTTTTCAAGATAAGAAGTAATAGTTTAAATAAAAACTATAGTTACTATTCTATCAACAAATAGCTTTCATATAAATAAAAAATACAAACTTGTATATGTACGAAGTATGTCAGCATTACTATACTTAGTATATCTATCAATGAAACTATAAGATTGCCAAAAATGTAATTGCCTTTGTCATTTCCTTCAAAAGTTTGCTGTCGCGTTGTGAGTATCAAATTGATTTGCATGAAATTGATGGCTTTATTCAGCATAGTTGGATTGATACGATTAGATCACCGTTTTGTTTGATAACTTGATGCCATTTCTCATAGAAAACCTCGTCCCTAATGGCAAAAGACTGAGATAGTAAAACACAGCGAAACGCCATCTCACTGCAATTTGACTACGACTTTTTTCTCTTGAAGTTGTCGTAAGTAACCCCACGTTTTTTTGCGGAAAAAAATATCTTATATTGAAAAACTCACTGACTTGTCTAACTGTCGCCGTATTTGTGAATACCTTTTTTTTTGCTCATTAATACAGTAGTACAAAAAGTGCACAACTTGTGCCAGTCAGTCAGTTAAATATGTACCAGGCAAACAGAAACCAATAGAAAGGAACTGTTTTGGTCATGTCTGATTGGGATTTTTGCACAAATGGTCACGCACTCAATGTACAATTGCTCTATGTTTGAGTGACTAAAAGTATTCTTACCCCATTTCTGTATTAATAAAAAAAATTATTGCATTTATTTCCTGTTTCCTGTCATGTGCCTAGTCATTTGGTTATGCAATTGCTTTATGTTTGATTGGCTATGTGATGCAGTGATGCCATTTTAGTCAAACATCCCCTATCCGGATATATATACTTTTTTAGTTTTAATGTATTATTTAATTATTTTTTAAAAATTCTATGAATATGCTAAAATTACAACATTACGACATCGTTTTTACAACCACTAATATTGTACTCAATCGTAGTGTTAAATAATCGGAATAATTATATGCTCGACTTTAACAAAGAATGTGCCATTCTTCTCAATTGCACAGATTTTGTTGTTGAAATTTAAATTTTAAATATACCGCTATAATTTCATGATGTTACGTTGCCAGAAAACTTTCGAATTTTAAAGAATATAAATTCGTTATCAGTAGAAAACATTTTACGGACGCACAAAGAGGCAATAGTTAAAATTTTTGGAGCTATTTAAAGTAAATAGCAACGAAATCGATAAAATATTATTACAATATAATACAATAAAGTTCACTTGATCAACTGGCAAAATATTGCAGATACTTCTAATTTTGGGCCAAGGTTATTATGTAATTACGAGGACTCAGCATTTTCCCGGAATTTGTTGTCGTTGCCGTGAAAAGTCAACGCGTTTTCAGCCAAATAACTTTGGTGAAAATTAAATTGCGAAACCGAATTCAAGCGCAAACGTTAAACGCAATTTTATCTATTATGTTAAGTTATACTATTTTTACATACGAAATTATAATATAAATGCGCTATTGATTAGATTTGGATTGCGACGGCACAGCGCATGCTGTATCACATATGAGGTTCGGGATAAATATTTAAATATAATTGGTCCTCTACAGTAGTGCCGCAGATGAACATGATTATGACCTATTAGATGAGGCAATAAAATTCACCCTCAATGCCTCGCTTCTCTTACCAACAAAAAAAGATTTCGCTGTCACTGAGCCTATAGTCTAAATGCAGACATAGGAACGGTTTTGGTCATGTCTGATTGGGATTTTTCTGATTTGGAATTTTCTGATTGGGATTTTTCTCTATGTTTGCATGAATACGAGTATTCTTACCCCATTTCTTTATTAACATAAAATATTAAATCATATATTTCCTGTCTCTGGTTATGTTCTTGGTCATATGGTCTGCAACTGCTGTATGTTTCATTGTCCATATGCGACTTTACTCCGTTTCTTTATAAGTTCAATTTGTATCCCTGAAGAACACTACCCTCGCTAAAGGAGTTTACACTTCAATAATAATAAGAGAATTAATTTTGTCCTGTTTTCTGTCCCCTTTTCTCCGCTTTTTTTGCGGTCGATCTGTCCTATTTTTGTGATAGGTAGCTGGTATCAATTTACCTGGTGCTATTATTAAACGTTTTATAGCTAGGCGTACAGAAACCAAGAGATAGACTGCATTTAGACTAATGTCATATAATCGTCGATTATTCTTTGATGATTTTGGTTTGTGCGTAGACAAACGTCACGCTTGAAAATCAAAGTTTTGCTAATTCCTTTTCATTTATGTTTCTTTTACAACTGTGCGTTCTGTCGCAGAGCAAATTTATTCACCTTCCGCTCCTATTGGCTACTATATTCTGCATGTCGCAAGCATCCTCACACTACGCAAGCCAAAAAATTGTAAAAAAAACCGAATGAGGCGACAGAGAACAAAGAAAAACGTCAGCAGAGAATCTTATGACGCTGTTTTCAGAACATCCCTCAATGCCTCGCTTCTCTTACCAACAACTGAGCCTATAGTCTAAATGCAGACATATGAACTGTTTTGGTCATGTCTGATTGGGATGTTTCTCTATGTTTGCATGAATACAAGTATTCTTACCCCATTTCTTTATTAACATAAAATATTAAATCATATATTTCCTGTCTCTGGTTATGTTTTTGGTCATATGGTATGCAACTGCTGTATGTTTGATTGGCTATATGCGATTTTACTCGATTTCTTTATAAGTTCAATTTGTATCCCTGAAAACTATGCTTTACTTTTTTCGATGATGTGTTATTCCTGATACCGATGCCAGTGCCAGGGTCAATAAGGATTTGTATGCAATTGTACGTAATGATAATAATATATGGAACTTGAATCAATATTCATCAATTATGATAGATGGAAAATGCTAAAATCGATATTGCCGATCATTTACAGGAATTGATGGATAATCTCCTGAAAATGAAATTTCTAGAATTGCATTCTTCAACCTGGCTTAATTTACTTAGTATGTAATAAATACTGGTAAAATGTTGAAATGTTGATGCTGGTAATGGCACCATGGATCTTCAGTGAAATAATAACTAAAGTTTATTCTCCTGTTACCAGGGGAAGAGTACATATTATTATTATTATTATTATTGTTTATTTATTAACCTATAATATTGTATCTTAGCATTTATATTTCTTATAGAACATTTGTAGGTATTATAATATCATATCTTTAGAGAATCAAGATTCTGTAAGGAAAATGGTAAAGAGTATTAAATCTACAGTAAAATCGTACTAAATTTCATAAACGTATTTATTCCCATTGAGGAAATGAAACGAAATTTTTTAATTTTAATTCAATTAAATTTATCGTAATGGATTATTTATCATTTAATCAAATGAATTAGTCAAGCGTTGAGTGCTTAAATGATTAAATAGTTGAATGAAACTTAGTTTTTATTTATTAAAATGTCAGTTTTGGTTTAGTAGCGCATATTATGAGTCCTCAGTTGCGATATTTGTTGCGTTGTTGTGCCATTCTTGGTATTTATACAATAAATATGAAAGGAACTTCAACAGCAACACTAACACCAACCACCATAATTCATCAAAGACATACAAGAAGAAATGCATCTGGATACTGGCAATTGTTGCATCCCATTTGCATGGTTTTATTAGTATGCCTCATCTGGACTTTTGTTCTCTTTGAACATAGCTCAACAAAGGGGTTTCTATTATCATGGTTAGTCTCGAGGCTGATATTCTTTGCACAAAATGTTACCTACTGCATTATTATGTTGGAATCAATTTTTACACGACATCATCATGATAACTTTGCCCATTTGTTGGAAGTGTGTGATTTATATGTGCGTCTGAGATTACAACTGCCACGTGATCAGCAAGAACAGATCATTGGTAACTGCCAACGAAGGATGTGTTATGAAATTCAATTTTTTGGTGCTTTATCAATCATCGCATGGTTGATATTCATGTGTTTTGCATCAGCCACTTATAATCCGGGTATTTTCTGGATGGGTCTATTGCCAAACATTGTAATACGTGCACGCTTAATGCAGCTTCTGGCTTATATACAATTGATTATATCCCATTTGGAATGTATCAATGCAACATTGCATCAAATCACTACTACTACTACTACAACTAACAATGAGTTGCTAATGCTGAATATGCGAAACTTCTATGGTAATATTTATGCTGCCATTTGTGCCCTCAATGATTTCGCTGGTTGGTCAATGTTTTCGATAATTGCCTGCTACTTTCTCGACTTCACATGTCATTTGTATTGGTCACTTTTATCGCTGAATAATCTGTTGCCCACATATTCTTTGGCCGCATCGGTGGCTACAATTGTTCAAATCGCTTTGGGTGTATGGTGTTTTTGTAGCGTTTGCAATGCTTGCAAAGCTCAAGGTAAACGAGCCCAAATGCTTATTAACAAACTTCTGATGACCACCACAACCACTACTATCACTACAAGAAACAACACAATACAACAAAAGTCTCATGGTAATTTGATTTATGAGTTTGCTTTACAATTGTGCCATCAAAAAACCGAAGTAAGCGCTATACAATTCTTTAGCGTCGATCTGGGTCTTATAACCACGGTAAGTGTTTGTGAAATATTCCAAATTCAATAATATGATAATAACTACTATAAGTATTCAAAGATAGACAAGAGAAGCTTTATCTTTTCTACAATATTTTTAGATTTTAGAAGTTGCAATAACGTGTTGCCCTTCGGATTGATCAGTTCATACTCCAATTCATACTATATATACCATATATTGGCATCTTGTCTCCACAATAATTAATTTAGCAATATTCAATCTATCTGTCCATGTCCGATTGGGATGGATACAAGTAGCACAGTCATGATCATGTAATCCGATTCAGATTATGTTAAAAACTAAGCATATACTTGGCGCCACTTGAATAGCAAAATGAGTCTAAAAATGAAAAAAATACTTGCACAGTGGCCTGGACGGTCGACTTTACTTGAGAAAATCCACTAACCACTATGGGAGTCTAGTCATCAATTGAACTTTCTACAAAGCAGGAAGGGCAGTTGCATGGTATGCGGAGTGATTATCTCACTAGTGAACTGCAATTTTTATAGACGAATGTAAATGGTAGTTGAACTTCCATTCTTGGCAATAGCGTTTCTCACAAGATTATCTTAGTGGAAAAAAACAGTCATCAAATTGATTTCAAAACCAGGGAAGAATAAATCAATGGCTTCATCTTACAGCCATATAAATCTGCTTTCATGCCTTGCGAATTTGTTTGAAAAGACTATTTCACTTAAACTTAATCACTGCTATCTTCAAATCAATAACATAATCCCGACTCATCAGTTAGGACTTCAATCAAGGGATGGCACAAAAGAACTGCATTTGAGCTATTGCCAGAATATTGCTTAGCAGTATTTCTTGATGTAGCTCAAGTGATTGATCACAGGCTTGCAAACCGGTTCTGAACCGAACCGTCGCGTTTTTTGTGCTTGGAACCGAGCGATGAACCAAACCATTTATATTTTAAAACGACAGAACCGAAAACCACTCCAAAACCACTCCACTCCACCAAATGGTTCGTTTCATGCTAGAAATGCAATTCTTATGATAAATCCACAAAAATTTATATTGTTTGACTTAAGGGCAAATGTAGATGAAGACCTTTTTAAAAGACATTCTTTTATTTAATTTGAATACTGGATTATCAAATCTTTCTTGAAATATTAATTTTCGTAAAAGAAAAGTTTTGATACATAGTTTAGATACTTGGTGCAAAAATATTGAAACATTCGAACCGAACGGAACCACAGTTTAGAGGTACCCATGAACCGGTTCTTGACCCTTAAGAACAATGCCTTCAACTCTGCTGGTTGGAGATGCACCATAAAACTGCTAAGCATACTGGAAAGTGGGATCTTACTTCAGTGAGGGAACCCTGGCCTGCGACAAGGAAGGAGGCAATAGGATATTTGACTCTACTGGAGGTACCACACAAGGTTCGGTAGTGGGATTCTGCTGATTTGTAAACCCAGTGGGGTGGAGGTCGTTGGGTATGCGGGTGACATTACTATTGTCGTGGTAGCAAAGACTTTGAGTGAGGTCCCATCCAAAGAAGAAAGAACTGTTGCAATGTCAAGGAGGTGGCTTACACAGAATCTGGCAGAGCAACAGAAAGAGCTGGTTCTTATGAGCTCCAGAAAAAAAGTGGGAGTTGGTTGGCATTTAATTGAATCGATGCCTTGCATCAAATACATGGGTATACTGTTGGACTACTGAGTATGCTTTAAGTTGCACTTAAACGAGTCACCAAAAAAAGTGGCTACCATCACACAAAAACTGGCCAGGACTCTCCCAAACCTAGGGGGACACAGACAACAATCTCGGGTTCTATTAAGTTCTGTGAGTAAATCAATACTGCTTTATGCGGCTTCAATCTGTCATTCCAGCGTGGTATAAGGAATGCTCACAGGGTTGTGAACCTGAACATCTGTAGAGCGTATCGAATAGTTGCAGATGATGCGGCTGGCGTACTAGCATGAAAGCTTTCAAGGACAAGTACCTCGCACGATCATCTTCTCAGATAGCAGACATAGAGGAGATCAACACCAGATACTTGAATATATGGCAGTACAGGTGGAGTATGGCGGAGCTACGGAGGATACACCAGTTTATCGCAGATATTACAGATTGGCTTAAGCATTGTTCTGGTGATGCATTCTTTTCTGCAGAAATTGCCAACATAATGAGGGCGCGCGCTCATATGTACGAGTAAACAATGGCGTCTGCTTAATCCTCCCTACAAAGGAATGCTTTACCGATGCCGTAGTGAATAAATATAATTTGAGGTGATAGGTGGTTTTTTAGTCAGTATGCTTATGAAATCGACATAACTTGTGGCATGGGTCGTATAAGTATTTTTGGAAGATTTTTACCTCCTTGTTCGCATAACAAAAAAAAAAATCGAATTGATAGACTTGGATACCCATCCAAGCAGAGTGCAACGATTTATTTTGTATCCGATTAAAGGTGAAAACAAGGCACAAAAGTAGTTAGAAATGATTGCCAAGTTCAATGCCATACTGATTTAATGAAAAATTCTTTTATGAATTAATTAATTGATTTAACAAACTAATAGAATTTTATTTATGTTTGCTTATTGTTTCTTTCTTATCAGATATTTGCTTCAATTGCCACATATTTAATAATACTGATACAATTTCTAAACAGCGGCAGCAGTAAATAATAAGAATAATTATCACCCATGATTGATTTCTGAACTACTAACTGACTTAGTGAAATGATGGATGGATTACTAAAATAGCACAACGCCACACAGTGAATGTAGTATGTATGCATAGCAGTAATACATCAAAAATATGTCACTAGTACATGACATCATCTCACATACAAATGAACAGAGAAAGTCATACCGATACTGGACACTGGACTGAATTGACTGCAAGCCATTTATCTCGCTAACTTAAATAAAAAAAAATTTAAAAAAAAAACAGAAACTTAAAATAACATCTATTAAAAATTTCTAAATAATTTTGAATTGTCAATAATTTTTTTTTTATTTTTTTTACAACCCTTAGTAGTCTGGTAAGTGATATTGAAATTTGTCAAATTCTTAGTTTAATAAATTCAAGTTACTTGAGGACATAGGATCCTCATAAAAAAATAACACAATAAAACATAAATTTATGTGCAAAATTTGTTTGTTTCAAAATCAAAATTAAAAATTTACACAAATATACAAATCAAACCATCGCCATGTCTGAGTTAGATTCAGATAATGAATATGTTGCTTTAGATGAGTTCAGTGAGTGCATTAATCCAAATGACGGTGAAATGGATGCGGAACCAGCGCCATGTACTTCTAATATGACGAATAATACACCAATCGATGATGAGCCAAAAGCTGTAATTCTTGATTTAAATAAATTGGCATATCAACTACAACAAATCGTCAATGAAAGTGAGAAAATCAAGCAGCATGAATCGAACTCCAGAGATAATATGAAGGTACAATTACAGCCAGACAAACCTGAATCTAATGGTGATTTGATTTGAGGGAAAATTTATTGAAATGCTAAATTAATCGGTGGTAGTGAGGGAGATGGTGGCAGCAATCTCCTTTGACTAAAAATTGCTTTTCTTTGATAAGAAAATCACATGATAAGTTCAAGATAACATGACATGACACACAATACAAATTCAATACAATTTAATACTTAGAATTATTCAATTATTACATTTATTTCATACAAATCAGACAAACAAACAAACTGCATTATCTTCATTATTATAATATCGTATCGTATCATATCATATCGGAATGGATATATTGGAATCATTGTCAATACTTCGAATCATTTGTCAATTGAGTAGTCTTACACAATGGCAATATGTGCGTACATGTCAAATGTTACGACGATCCTATTTATTGGAAATCTATACGTGGCTAGTGCTTATCAGCTCTGGTGGTTTCCTTTTGTATGGACTATTTAGCACAGACAGGAATTTAATTAAGAATGGTGATAATGATATTGGGGATACAGTGGATTTCATACAAATGATTGGCATACGAATATCGCATATTGTCTGTTTGGGTGAATCATTGGTGCAACGACAAGTGCAACGTCAATTCTATGAAAAAGTACGTCAAATTGATAAAATCTTTGAGTGTTCACTTAATGTAGATGTCAATAATCGGTGAGTAGCTTACTTACTTACTAGTATACCATATGGTACAATGTATTAAATTACTTGCTTGACCTGATATAGGAAATTTCGACGTAAGACCCTTCAACGTGCCAGCATCATGTTTGCTGTTTATATAATTTCAGAACTTTTGATATTGGCCACAAAACTCATGACCACACGTGAACATCGTTTTCCTTTATATTGGATATTCTATTTGATGCCACTTCTTGTATGCGGTTTACGTTACTTTCAGATTTATACAGCCATCAATATCATTAAACGACGTTTCGATAAACTTATTAATGTGCTTACATCACTCAATATGCAAAAAACAACACAATCAACTTCACCACTCCAACTGAGTCTTGAGAATTCCATAAATGCCACAGCAACAACAGCAGTATCACCAGCACCATCACCATCACCAGGAGCAGTCACAAATCAAGGTGACGCACCTATAAAAATGCTTGAACCTACTTACAATTATAGTACCAATGCTGTGATGCATTTAAAAAATGGGACATTTTTCAAGCAACGCGATTATAATTTGGTTGCCCAAACGGAATTGTGTCGATTACTTGTTGTACGTAATCTCTACAATCAAATGTGGGAGTTGACTGCTTTGCTAAACCGCAGTTATGGCATTTCCATATTGATAAATGTTGGCAATGATTTCATATCGATAACATCAAATTGTTATTGGACTTTCTTGAATTTCAAAGAATTTACTGCTACCACAAAGTACATACTACAAATTGCCTGCAGTGCCGTTTGGTCTGTACCGCATCTCTTCAATGTCATCGTTCTGGCAATCATCTGCGAACGCACGCAACACTGTGTAAGTATATACAAAAATATAATACATTATCATGGTCTTTCTCATTAGTATCAGTATCAACATAAGTACGAGGGTAGCTACTTATATGTATCATCGAAAATGACTTTATTGTTTTTCAAAATATTCTCCATGAATATCAATACCTTTTTGCATGCGATTGAACCAATTTTCGAACGCTTTTTCCACCTGGAATGAGGTATCTCCAAAACATATGTTTTGAACGCATCAACCGCTCCTTCAGGCGTCGATATCGCAATTTATTTTTGGTGTGCGAGAATAAAAAGAAATCATTGGGTGCCAAATCTGGACTATAAGGCGGATGACCCATCAATTCGACGTTTTGAGTGTTTAAAAAGTCACATGTTTGAACCGATGTGTGAGAGCTCCATTGTCCTGGTGGAGAATAATTCGTCCAACACTTCTGGCAAACAAATGCTGGTGTACCATTCAGAATTAACCGTTCTACATTTCTCTAATGGCACGGTGGCGACATGAAATACCCATAAAGTCGACTGCTGTTTAGTTTCAGGCTCATATGCATAGATCCATGATTCATCACCTGTCACGATCTTATAGACGTCTTTTGAAGCACCGCGATTGAATTATTTCAACATTTTTTTGCACCAATCGACACGAGCCTTTTTTTGTGCGATTGTCAAATTATGCGGTATCCAACGCGAATAAATCTTTTTGACGGCCAAATATTCATGCAATATTGAATGGAACTAATGCCCAAACATGCCTCAATCTTACGATAAGTCACATGGCGATCTTGCAATATCAGTTCACGCACAGCATCAATGTTTTGTGGCACAACAACCAATTTTGGACGACCTTCACGAAATTCGTCCTGGAGAAAACTACGACCACGATTGAATTCAGAAAACCAGCGAAACACGGTGGACCTAGGTGGTGCTTAATCACCAAAAGTCGAAGCGAGTTGATCGGCACACTCTTGTTGAGTTAATCCACGTCGAAAATCATAAAAAATCATTGCACGAAAATGTTCACGATTTAATTCCATTTTTTAGTCGAAACGAATTTTTCAAGTCACTGTAAACAATACAAATAGCACCCGTATGATAAAACGTTCTGAGTACATTTATCATTAAAAATGACAAGCTTTACGATACCAATGTCAGATTTGACATATCTCAAGACTTAAGTAGCAACCCTCGGTACCTTCTTTCATTCAAATATTCGTAGAACAGTCAAATTTGATAAACTCGTAAAATAGCCGCGTCTATCCTTTAAATATGTTTTCAAAAAAAAAAAAAAATAAAATATTTGTAATGTTGTACTTATGTTACCAAAGTTAGAATATTATATTTTAGAATTGTTGTCTCTTTGTTTGTGTTGGCTAATCTCAGAAACAGCTCAAAGGATTTGAATTTGGTTTTCACTGATGTATTGCAGCAAGCTTCCCGTAACATTTAGTTTTTGTTTCATTCCAATGGGTTCAAAAACAAAGAAATTGGCTTTATGTGTATCGCTTCAGAGCAAAATACATATACTGCTCTTACACAGTGCAAACGGATGAAGTAGAGGGATAAATGGGCAATCACACATCCACTAAGCAGATTGTCATGCCTGCTTAACAAGCGTAACTCATGCGATCTGCACCAGTCACTCAACTCACGCCAGCTCGATTTAAAAACTAAGAAAAAATTGTTAAGTTGATTTAAATCAATCTTAATCACTGCATCAGACCATTAAGGAGAGATACACTAATATTGCAGTTGTGTGTGAACCCCACCGTGTGCTTTAGTCGGTCAACACATGGGTAATTGATCAGAATGGAGGAGCTGCAAACTGGGCCCCAAATTTTTAATAACTTAGTACACATAAGAAGAATTCCGCTCTTCGTTTTCTTTTCTTTCTGTAAATGATATTGACTGAGACCGGTACAAGAGAGAGAGAGAGAGACAGTGTATTTCTTTGTTTGCTGCTTCTTGAATTCTGAGTTGTTCTTGTTATTGTTGTATTTTTTCCTCTCATTTACTAATAACTGAGCTCGCACAATTAAGAGTTAATATTTGTAGTCGGCAACGTATGTCCGGGCCGACTAGAATTTGATACATTGTTGCTTCACTCCATAGATCTTTTAGTTTTTCCATGCCAAACTAAGTTGGTCGGAGTTCTTGGTTTGGTGAAATGAAGAAGAAGTGGCCGATAACTCTTCTTGAGTAGTATTGGAATACTAAGATGGAGGTTTCTTAAAACAATTGCAGAACTTGATTCATATGTGCAAATTGTCTTATATTTTTCTAAGGGGGGCTATGCTATTGTAAATATTTAAGGAACTCCATGTGAAAGATTAATGTGTCTGGAAATGAATGGATTCTTTATTGATTTTTTTCAACGTACTAAATATTAATGTATTTTTCATTTTTCAGACAACACGTATGGCTCTCAGCCTGCATAGTATTAATATTGACATCGAAAATGATAATCATAACTCAGTGGTAAGAGAACATAAATGAATGAATGCAATTAATAATTACAGTTGAACTTCTCTATTTCATGACATAATTTGACAGATAAAAGATATTTGGATATTTGGTCGTCCAAGTCCATATGCCTTCAGGCTATAGGCGCCCAGTTTTCAACAGTTGAGCATGTACTATGTGACTGCCAGGTAGGTCCTAATAGGGACCAGACTCTGCTACCTTGGAAACCACTATTTGTAACCAGTTGAAATTGCAGATTTCTCTTTGAAAACATAATAGAATTCATGATGAATACCAGAGTCAAGGAGGAACTGTGATTGCTAAAGTTGTCACAATAAGCCCACTTGCGGCCGCACTGCGGGTGTACTAGTTCCCGCTCTTCCCCCAATCTTATCTAATTGAATCTAATCTAATCTAATCTAATGGCCTCTAAACTAGTATATTGTCAATATTCAGACAAAATTTTTAATAATTGCATAGACTCTTATTATTATTTTACAGACTTCCTCTGGAATTTCTTTATTGACTTCTTCATGAACTCAAAATTAAAAATCTAACTTGAAACTTTAAGCTTAGCAAAAGGTTTGCCTACAATAAACCAATGATCATTTGACATCAAAAAAGTTCATGGATTATTTCCTTAAATTTCTCCTTCTCATCTTCAATACACTTCTAATTCTACTATATTCATGGCTACAAATATGATGTACATACATTTGTACATTGGTCATTGGAACGTCATCTCTTTATAACCAAAAATGATTGAACTACCATCGACATTCTATGAATAAAGAAACTACCAATATCCTAGTATACTTAGAGTATGGTACATAGCAAATGAATCCTTAGTATCCATTAATTGTTCTTTATTTTTATTTGCTTGGGTGTCCCCTATTTGTGTTCTACTTTTTTCCTGGTTATATGATTTTGATTCAATTCTCAAAATTGTATTCGTTAGACGGAAATCAAAATACACCAAAATGAAATGAAAAAGAGAGTCGGACTTGTTCCGTAGCATCGCACAAGATTTAACACTACCATATGTAAGCCAATTCGTTGGACGTAAAGCTTGTACCTCGGTCTGAAGTTATGTAAAATTTATTTGCTTTTTGTTCATATAACACCTAAAAGAGTACTACAAAAATCCAGAAAGAAGGCTATACCAAAGATGTAATACTTTTCACGCTCCTCTGCTTCCATTTTTGGTATCGCTTTAATCTCTCTGTTACAATTTGAATATCAACAATGAATAAAGTTTGAGTGGCACTTTTATTGTACTATTATTCTTTATAAGTTTGTCATTTAATTTGGGTTTGTATGGGGGGTACCCCTCCTGGTAACCCTAGGATCATAAAATGGTGGATCAGAAACTTATAGTGTCCAAATTTCAGTTTGATACGTCAAAAAAAAAAATTTTTTTTTAAAAAGACCTTTAATTTAAATTGGGGTTCATGAGACAGAACCCACTGATGATCGGACGGACGGACAGCGTAGGCTTAGTAATAGTGTGTGCACGAAAACTATTTGATATAGTTAAAACTTCGCTATAGAGAAGTTCGATTGTATTATTATTAAATTATTATTATTTTTATTAATATTATTCAATGAATTTTTAACCATTTAGATTGAACAATTTTCTTTGCAATTATTACATCAGAAATTGGCTTTTACTGCTGCCGGTTTCTTTAACGTGGATTGTACACTGCTCTACACGGTAAAATGAATGAATGATGAATCTTTCACCATATTTATTATCTGCAACATTTGTCATTTCGCAGATTGTGGGTGCCACAACAACATATTTAATTATTCTTATACAATTTCACATGAACGAGACTACTGCAAGTGGTGGTGTTGGTGGAGGAGGATAATCAATTAATTATTAATAATGTCTTGCTGATATCTGATTTCTCTAAATTAATCAAGCATAACAAAACAAATCTAAGTTTTGACAACACAATTTATGGGTTAAATTTTGGAAGAACTACTATTTTGATAAGTAAACAATAAATAAAATTTATTTACTTAAATTCGCATCGTCCTTCTTTCATTATTATTACAATATTATATAGTAAATAACAGCAACTTGTTGTGTGTATAGATTGTTCCCTTTTATAAGCTCTACTCTGTTGTTTTGTTATGCTGTGTTTCATTTTTTATTCATACACCTTGCGACCGCTTGATTATTACGTTTGTTCAGTCTATGCCAAAAGGAAAAGATCATTTGCTACAATGAAAAAGAAAACCCTTTCATAGCTCAATGGAAAATATAGTCGAACTCGAACCTCGAAGACGAGGTCAAACCAAAGAATTGATAATCATATTGAATTGAACTAATTTATTTAAATTAAGGAATAACTGTGAAATGTTCTCTGTGAAACTAAGTAAAACAACATACAACCGTTTGCAATATAATAAGTAAGTAAAAAGGTCATATTTAAATACTTACTTTTATCAGACCGATTACGAAGATTCATATAAATGACAGAATCACAGAAATGACAGAAATTTATAATTTTGTGGATTACAAACGACCAATTGATCATTGGCTATATCCTTGAATAATGAAATGAATGCATGGAACACGTCTCCTCTGAAACCATTCGATGAGTATTAATAAAAAACAAATACACTTCCAGAGTAGCGAATCGAAAGCCATTACTTTCATTTCACAAAATATTTCAAACAGACTGACTATCGCTTCTGTAAACATTTTTCAACCCCTAGAGTATTGGAGCGGGTTTATACAATATTTTGTGATGATGATAAAAAAATTTCAAATGCATTTGACAATAATTAAATGTACTCCAAAAGAAGAATTACACATGTTTGAAACATACGAATTTTAATTTGAAGAGATGTTCTATTCAAGTGGCGCATAAATCTGCGTGTTTTTTTATAGTTACTTTACCAAAAATTTTTTAACAAATTAACTGTACCAGTTACAAAAACAAATCCTTCTGAAATTGATTTGAAATTAAAAAAATAAATAGTATTTTTCTGGATCTGCAAAATTAAGCTTTAAAAAAAGTTTGTTAGGTGTCAATTGGTCACTTTGATATTGTATGTAAATTATTATTTGAAAACTTTTCAAATAAACGTCACATAACATCACTGTTGTACTTAATCTCAGCTCGATAGCTTAAAAGTTTGGATACAAGTTTGCATAGAAATAGACAAAATAACAGTCAGACAAACAAACCGATCATTTTGAATTCCAAATTTTTATAAGAAATAAATTAATTAATTAAAGTATTCAGCTTTCCACACGGTTTCATCAATTTGAATAAAAACTTATTTGTATGTTAATTCTTTTGAATTGAAAGAATCTCACTGAGCGATTTATTATTTCTTGTATTTTAAAATTTTCCAATATGCTTTTTTTTTTTAATTTTAAAATTTTCCTAACAAAAAACCACATTCATCAATACCAGATATTTTTCATGAGATTTTATGTTTATATCTTCGTCACGAAGATTTCTTGTTGAAAGATTATTAAATATATTTTAATTTTTCGATGTGGAAGTTTCTGACAAATGGTTTTTATTCACAACTTTGTATTGCATTTATTTTATTTATTTAGTTATCAAATTCTTTATAATAGAATTTGATGATTTTGTGGTTTTTTTAATTCTTTTTAATTTTATCTTAGATTTCTTTTCCTAAAATTATAATTTTATTTTTGGATTCTTGTCAATGTCAGTGTCAGTTTCTTCTATATCTTTTTTTTTCTTTGTGATTAAGTAAATTTATTTATTTATTTTTTTTTTTAAATTACCAAAGGAATTAGATTGTGATTGCATTTGCTTCATATTTGGGAATATTTAATTGGCTTAAGAATTAAAAGATTATTCGAAGGAATTCAATATTCAGAATATCTATTGTAATTTTTTCTTTGTGTGGATTTTTTTCACTCCTTTTAGAAGCATCTTTCATCTATTATTGTTTTTGATTGGTGTCTAAGTAATGTAATTTCTGTTTTCTTCGTTTTTCTTTTTGTTACATTTGATTCTTTTGTTTTTTTTTTTAATTCACTTTAATTTTTATGAAATTCTTTCTTTCTGATTAATATTTCTATTTCTTAAATAAACCATTATATAAATATTTTGTAAATTATTTAATTGTATGCAATCATATCATATATATGTATATGTAAAGTGAAACATCCTTTACTTCTTGTATACGTATATATCATTTTTGAACATGTTTTAAAAACCCTTATTATCGTTTTATAAAAACAACGACGTCCGTTTTGGATTTTGTATCTCATCCGACGTGGTACTGTTCATGGGAACATATTCTGAATATTACAATAAGATGTGTCTGTACATTAAGGACAAGCGAATCAAATTTTCTTCTTTGTCACTTTAAACATAAAAGGAAACAGCTGAACCACAAAATGTCCTGGATGAGCTGGCTTTTTGTGGTACAGCTTAAAACTAAGTTCAAGAATTAAGCTTTTCCTCTATAAATCCATTCTTCTTAAGCCGCTATGGACTTATGGCATCCAACTCTGGGCATAACTTCAAAATGAAAATCCCAAATCAATCAAATTTTTTAGTCCAAGCTATTACGGAGGCTTTTCAACTCTTAATGGTATGTTAGCAATTCCGTTATTCACAGAGACCTGGAGATCTCACTGGTGACTTAGCGATGGATAAACTACACTTGTTTCTAATAGTTAAATGGCACATATCAATCTCAACTATAAAATTCAATGTTTCTCTCTTTGGGAGAGTTGGAAATAAAGAACACAGTTAAAAAAGAAACCAATTAACATTGTATCCATTGCAGTATAGTACACTTTAGGAAGTTACTTTCGACACGTTCAATTCACCCAGGCCCATTGTGATGCTTGAATTTAGAGTGTTTGAAATTGTGAGTGAATGATAAGAAGAGTTTAGTTGACATAAAGGCATCCCTAGTTGGTCTCAGAGATCAAACACCCTCTTTGAAGCCAACCCAAAGCATCAACGAACAGAGCCAGGACGTCAAGAAAGCTTTATCGTCAGCTATACATATATGCTGAAGCGGCGAACGACGACAAATTATTGTTTTGTTTTAAGTAAATGCCAAAATTATGAATTTTTTCTGATGTGTTTGAATATTGGATCCAAAAACAGGTACGAGTTGCAGCTATCGTTCTCAAGCTGTTTAGAGGTTTGTTTTTTAATATCTTTAGCAAATCATTGATGACATTTTTTACTATTTTGCTTGACATTTTATTTTAACATCTTGTAAAAGCAGTGAATACGGTGCCTTAGCCCAAAGTCCCAATAGATTCGTTATTGTTATAGTTTTGCAAATCAAGATTCTTTAAGATGATTTAAGAATACTGGCATAGACCAGCAGCATGAATGCACTCGAGTAATAATGGGTAAAGCTTAGTCAAAAGACAATTAAAGTATGTAGATTGGACATAAGACCACTCAATATTGGATGGTGGAATATTGAAAAAAAAGAACAAGACCCCACACAAAGTGCCATGTCATTTTGTTGGCACTCTCAGTGAGAGTTGAGGGCCATGTAATTGAATCGAGGCCATGGGTGTACTGTTGGACCACCGACTATGCTTTAAGTTGCACAAAAAAGCGGCTGCCATTAAACAAAAACTGGCCAGGATTGTCCAAAACCAAAGGCGACACAGACAAAAATCTTGGGTTCTATTAGGTTCGGTGAGTAAATCAACACTGCCTTATGCGGCTCCAATCTTGGCCGAGGCATTTGCAACCAAGTCACACGTGGTATAAGGAGTTTTACAGGGCTGTTAACCTGAGCATCTGTAGAGCGTATCGAATAGTTGCAGATGATGCAGCTGGTGTACTAGCATGAAGGCTTTCAATTCATCTGGAAGCCCTGGCTGCGCGCATCTTCTCAGATAGCAGACATAGAGGAGATCAAGACCAGATACTTGAATATATGGCAGCACAAGTGGAGTAGGAGGATACACCAGCTCATCACCTATATTACAGAGTGGCATTAGTGGCGTTCTGTTGATGTGGGGTTCGAATTTACTCAATTCGCAACTTGGCCATGGATGTTAAAGGCAGTATCCCCATAGATTTGGGATTGCTGCGGATGCGATATGTAGTCTTTGCAGAGATGTCATGGAGGATCCGAAGCATCTTGTTCATGAGTGCTATAAACACAGGGGATTGTAAGGCATATGAAAACATCTGTCGACGACTGGACACCCTGTTCTGCAGAAATTGCCAACATAATGAGGGGCGCTCAAATGTACGAAATGAACAATGGCGTCTGCTTAATGCAGCTTACTATCCCTCCCAACGAAAGTATGCTTTGGCTGTGCTGTAGTTATTAAATCGGGATTTGAGGCAATAGGGCGTTTTTTAGTCGGTAGGCTTATGAATCCCACATAACTTGTGGCACAGGTCAGGTTACAAAAACACAAAACACAATTGGTAATGCACTAAACGTGGATCTGGAATTAATTCTGAGATTCTAACAAGTAAATTGCTTAGTATGGCTGAGTTCCAAGATTTTACAAACAATTGTGCTTGTGTTTTTATTTTAGTTTTGTTTAATTTATTTATTTTCATTTATATACTCATTTACTAAATTTTTTCTTAATAATTATTATCTTAATTATAATTAGAACAAAAAACAAAAAAAAAATTTTTGGAAATGAAAAAAACATACATACATAAGTATGTTTCAACTCCAATCTCAGTCAAAAATCTGCTTGTCATATAAACACAATTATCATCATCAAAAAAATACACTTCCAATCATCAATCATAAATATATGTATGTGTATAGTAGTATGTATAATATAGTATATGTATGTGTTTATTTATTAATTATGTATTTATAATTTGCCGATTTGTAAGTATTGTACATACATATGTTTGTATGTACTCATAAGTAACTCATTTGTCGATGTGATGACATGCGTTTCCTGCCTGAGCCGCCGCCAGCAAAATGTGCCAAACTAACACTGAGTCCCGATTCATAGGCGGTTTGTGTTTGAGTCTGTGAACGTGTTTCACCAGGCAACATGAACGAGCAACTCGGCAAGTTGTTACAATAGCGACGCAATTGTTGCTTAAATGCAGCCGTTGTCAAAGTATATAATATTGGATTAAGAGCTGAGTTCACTGGCAATACAAGCACTGCCAACCAGGCATATAAATCCGGTGAAATGACACAACCTTCAAGAGAAAAGAAGTATATTGGAAATATGTAGGTACATTTCAAGAAGCTTATTTACCTGATAATGCTGCCAATTTCACTATGATAATAGGCAACCAACAGGCACAATCTGTGGTCACAATTATTGCAAAACGTGTGGCAACCACTGTTTCGCGTCCACTGTGCGTGCTACGCATACCTCCGCCAGAGTCCCGTATCGCTTGCAACATGCGTACATATGAGTAGAGTATAAAGAGCAATGAGAACGTATTAATGCATATAAATAGCATTGCAGAGTACTCCCAACCCCTGGCATATGGATCGTGTATATGCAAAGAGAGACAAACACCATTGTTGCCATAGAAATGTGGACCGAAATATGATGTAGGCAATAATGGAGCGGCAGCCAGAGTAAAACTGACACCCCACAAAAGTGTAAGACGTAATATAATGCTAAAGAATGAAATGAAATTTAAAAGTTCTAACTTTATTTAATTATGCAAACCTTATTTTTTCAGAATCTCTTGGCTTCAGGGGACGCGTTACCGACATTAAACGATCGAATGTAACCAAAGTTAACAGCAAAGTCGATGATTGACAGCTAAATGTACTAAGGAAACCTGCAAATAAAATCAAATAAAATCAAATCAAATCAGATCAGGTCATATCATATATAATACTATAGATGATTAGTCATTTCTTAAATGCATAGGAACATACCAGCAAATGCACAAATAATGCTGTGTCGCCATGCCTCCTCATGTATAATGTAATTGCCACGAAAACTGATGTCTGCACAAGCAATCAATGTCAAATAGGTGCCCATAAGAAAATCACTGGCTGCCAAGTGTCTTAAATATAGCGAGTGCTCAACATTGCTTCGCGATTTATAAAAATAACGGCCAAGCAACACAAGCAAATTGCCAACAACAGCTATTGATGCCATAACCCAAACACTGAAATATAATAACAAAAATAAAAAGATAGATATGCTTACATATATGTACATTAGGGTGTCCCAAATTTGTGGATGTTTTTTTAACGCATATCCTCTTATTTTGTTTATTAAGTATTTATATACTCCCTTTTTTTTTGTAACATTTAATGGATAAAAATAAGCCTTCAACTTAATGGATATACTAAATTTGTGTGATAAAAGCGAGAGATAGAAGTGTGGTATATCAAATTAATATATGTCTGGTTGACATGAGTCTTTAAACGGTCATTATACCGACTAGTGTGCAAGTTTATCTGCTCACGAAGAGAGAGGATTCTCAGGTCTGTGGATATCACATCATTACGAACGTACCAAGGAGCGTTAACTATCTGACGGAGGGCAAAATTCTGTATCTTCTGCATAAACTATATATTAGAGTTCCCAGAGGGGAATCCCATAAGTCCAGGGCGGGACAACTGTTGCCTTATAAATAGTAACCTTGTTGCTCAGGCTAAGTTGACTCCTTGGCCGAATGAGCCACTTCAGCTTCTTTAGTTTTCGAAGACAAGTTGCAGCAGTTTTGTCAATGTGTTTGCGCCAGGTAAGGCTCCTGTCTAAGATCATACCCAGGTAGTGGGCTGAGATCACCTGATAACCGAGTCATGCATCAAGACGGGTGAACAGGAGGCTCTCCTAAGCGCAAATGTGCACTGCTGCGACTTTTCGCTGTTAATAGCGTCGTTCCAGCGGTCTGCCCACCAACTGAAACTATCCAAAAACTCCTGAGTTATCTCAGAAGCCTCAATGGCACCGGAAGAGCTGGCGATAAAAGCTGTGACATCAACGTATGTGGCTAGCAATGTATTTTCAGCAACTGGGGCTGGAAAATCAGATGTGTAGAGTGTGTAAAATTTCAGATTATTCTATGGCCGACTTGACTCTGAAAAAAGTTCATAGAAGTTGCGTGTGCCCTGCTCATTTATTGTATGGACTGATTTCATGATTTTTTGATCTCCAGCCCTTCTCATTTCCATCTGATATGTCTGCTGCCTGTAATTTATCATCTAGTTATTCTTCTGAAAGCTTTGGTAATCCTATTTCGATAACATTTCAATATAATACTGCACCTACGGCGATACGAAATAGTACCTCGAAAGGTGGCAGAAAAGATATTTATACACCCAACTTTACATAGATGTCAGTTAAGCACAATAAATTTTGTTTACATAATTCAGGCTATTATGAAAGCATTGGGTCTTGATTGGTGATTGATAAATTTGCAATAAGTCAATCTTGAATACAATGCATTCCAGAACATTATTCCGAAAACTGTGACTATTCATTGGGATGGAAAATTAATATCAATTGTACACGTAAGAAGTTTAAAGGAGAAACGATTACCGATTGTTATATCGTATGAAAATAAAGAGCAACTTCTTGCTTTGCCAAAAATTAGATAGTTCTTCCTGTAAAGAGGCAGCTTCAACCGTTTTTAAAGCATTTTATGATTGGAATCTTTTCACAAACTGCAAATCATGAGTTGTGGCACAACGGCTTCCTATATAGACCTGTCATCATCATGTATACGAACTTTTTCTGAAAAGAGCATTCAAACAAAAATTGGAAGAATGTTAATCCGGATGGCATTCAATTGTGCATTGAATTTTCCGAAACAACATTTTAGAAACTCTGAAACTGATGAACTTTATGGGTTTTACTTGACAGAACTAAAAAAGCCAATTATGAGAGATGACTATAGAGAAGGATAGGGCTATTTGTTTTCTACTTTATTTATAGTTCAGTTCAAAATCAGTGCCAAAAACAAGCAAGCTATCCTAGATAATTTATTATTTATTGCGACATCCTATGTTAAACCCTGGCTTCAGTGAAGTTTGGCAGTAAAAGCATCAAATCATGTTTAGTCCTTTTTGAAAGATTTAAAAAAGTACCAAGCAATTGAATTGAAAAGCAGCTATGACCAAATTCTACCAATATTTGTCGTATTTCTGTGATGGAATTGAAAAACTTTCGACATTGGAAACTGATATATATATAAAAGTGGATGAATATATGTATATACACATGTCGCTTATGGATTCCGAAACAGCTGAACCGATTTTGATGAAATTTTAAAGGAATCTCTAGCATAGCCTTGAGATTGTATTAGTAAAGTTTGGTGCAAATCGGACTTGCTGTTGTCGAGAAATTGGTGGATGATAGCTTGCATATAAAGCTTAGAGGCATATTTTAAAATCAATTAAGTCGCCTTTGTCAAATTTTGGGTCATATAAAAAGTCTCTTAGGTTTTTTTACGACTAGATGATGTTGGTGTCCATAGATCTGGCAACACTGATCTGATTGTGTCAAACGAACACGTGTTTAAAATGTGACATTTTAAGCTACATTTTTTGATAAGACGTTCGTTCGTTGCTCGTGTTAAAAGTTGTACTGATGTGAATATGAGTGAAATATCTGAAGTAATACGCTATGTGATGCTTTTGTTCTATCAAAAGAAAAGATATCAACGACTTTATAAGGTAAAATGTTGTGGCAGTTACATGCTTGTTATGAAGTTTTATTAAAAAATACATGTTGTATTTATGATTTCAGATAGATCCTTACAAGATACCGTGTCAAACAAGAGCAAGAACTTATTTTCACGACTAAAAATCGACCATATTTTCCGGGAAGCGTTTCTTTGTGGATAGAAATTGAAGTCTCTATGAAAACCAATAGTTAAGATGTATTCGTAAAAGCTGTAAATGAGAGAGAAGTTAAGGTATTGCAAGACTTTCACGATTTGATAACCGTCTATAATTTACAAGTAAATTTCAAAACAAAGCTTTGAAGACAAGTCGGCACGAGTTCTAATTGCATAGAATAGTATATTTTAGCCAAGCTAAGATATTTCAAATTTGGGGCACCCTAATATATGTATGTATATACTATTGTACACAATACATAATCAAAACGGATGTGCAACAGTAACATCAGTTGGTAACAGCAGCACAAACTTTAATACAATACTAGAACAAAGTTGTCAAGCCGGATATGGTTGGTCCAAAGAAGTTGAAAATTGACGCACAATACTTTTACTTTTTTGGTTTAGTTTTAGTTCAGTTTAGGTTTGTTAAAATGGAAATGGAAATGGATATGATTTTTAAAGTAGACACTTTTTAGTAGTTCATTGAATAGATTCTAAGTAAAATATAAACAATTACTACGTTCGACCAGTGCTCGAAATTCGACCACCCCGCCAGAAGAAAGACAAAAAGTATTTAATCGTGTGGGACAAACTCATTTTTTTTCTCTTCTCTATGAAGAGAATTTAATATGAAGAACAATTATTGAGTTCGACCCTTTCGTTGATCGTATTTGCTTCTTATTAAATTAATTTATGCGAAAAAAGCGGAAGTCTTCGCAGAATATTTGGAGGACGTATTTACTCCATATGGAATGCCCTCTGATGACGAGAATGTTATTGTCGCTCAAGAGATCGAAAATATTCCATATGTCACATGCGCTGAATTAAGTTAAGAGATCAACTGGCTCAAGAATAAAAAGTCACCTGGTTACGAGCTTATCACTGCTGAGGTACTGAAACAACTTCCAAATAAAAGTATGGAGCAGTTAACATATATAATCACCGTGTCGTTTAGGTTACGTTATGTGTCAATTTATTGGAAAATAGCAGAGGTTATTATGCTCCAAAAACCTGGTAAACCACCTCAAGAAGTATCATCATACAGGCCCATATCACTTCTACCCACAGTATCAAAATTATTTGAAAAGCTCTTTGTCAGACGACTTAGAGCAATAATAGAACGTAAAAAATTGATTCCAAATCATCAGTTCGGATTTCAATAGAAACACTCTAAGTCACTCAATTGACCAAGTTCATAGAATCAAGCATGTGATAGAAAAAACAAAGCAGATGCCACCGTGCTGCTTGCTGTTGGTGATACCAAAAGCGACTCAGCAGAAAATCTCCAGACAGCATTAAATAAAGTTTTCAATTGGACAAAAAAATTGAGTATAAAACTCAACCAAACGACATTCATACACACAGTTTTCATGTATAACAAAACACGGTACATACCACTCTATATAGGGTGTGTAAAAATTCCATACCCAAATTCAGCCAAATAATTGGGTATGACACTCGACTGCAAACTTCGGTGGAAGGAACACGTCAAGGAAAAAAGGAACGAACTTGACATTAAAACAAAAAACATGAAATGGCTCATTGGTAGCCGATCAACGTTATCCACTCAAAATAAATTATTAATATACAAGCAAATATTGAAACCAGTATGGAGTTATGGAGCACAGCTACGGGGGTGAGTCAGCCGAAGCACAAAAATGCACCATGGTATTGCAGAAGCGCTGACATTGAGCGCGATATCGGAGTAAAATCTGTCAACGCAGAGATAACAAAAATTGCAATGGCCCATAAAGTTAGGCTAATAAATCATATAAATGAAGAAGTCTCCACTCTAACTGAAGTCGATGGACTAATACTGTAACTAGTCAGTAAAAAAAAAAAAATTAATTTTTTATATCACATATATAATAATATATTGAAGAACTCAGCAAGAAAATGTAATTGCAAAGTAGCAACAATATACACGAGCTCCCAATTCATATATTTTATGTTATTATTTACTATTTATTTAATATATCATTTATATACCCTTATTGCACACAACGACCCTGTGGCTGAATTAACGTTGATTTTTTTTTTTTTTTATTTCACCCTCGCTTAGGCACATACCTGAATTTGCCAACGAACATTGCTTTATTTGCATGAGAGAGAGAGAGAGATGAAGATCATGTGTTTGTGTAGAGTGTAGGTGTGTATGGCTTTCTTATAGTTGTATTTGTGAAAACTTTTAATTGTTTTTACGCCAAAAATATTTAAAAGATTTTAATAAAAAAAATATTGGGCTCATCTGCAAATGTAAGCCTATCGAATGGTATATTTTTTATTAAAATCAATTATACACCTTAGGCGTAAAAATTATCAAAAGAAAACTGTTGCCGTATTTATATTATGATTGTCTTATAACAAGCTTAAGATGTCCGAAGTAAGATGGAATAAGTAAAAAAAAAAAATTAAAATACTTGGCAATAAACTATCTACTTAACTTCTTCTGTACTAAGCTCGCCTTAACAGACCCACTACACACACGTAACATAATTGAAAAGGCCGACATTCTTCACTTAGTTAAATCTCATATTCGGGAGAAACACTGGATTTCATGGGATAACGCAAGCCACCACTACAACCGTTTAAGTCCAAGTGCCTTCACTCCAATTTAAACTGCCGAATGCCGCCGTATTGCATTTCAATGTAACCCTTTTGAAAAAAATTAATAATCAAAATGTAACAAAAAGCTTAAAAGCGGCGCGTCAAAACTAAAGCACATTGTCATTAAAGCTCACTGCATTAATTCGTTGGGAAGAAAAATTAGGAAAAATACCGTTATAATTACTTTCACTTTTTGTTTAATGTTTAATTAGTTGGTTGCTGTTCATAGAAGTTTGTAAAGCATAGTAAAAGAATAATAAAATGGGCCGCAATAAATATTTTGCCGTATTCAGAGAAAAACTTATTGATGAATATAAAAAAGGAGAGTCCGTTATGAATATTGCGAACAAATTTGGGATGCATCACAGTGTTGTTTACAGAACAATAAGTCGATTTCGGTGCTCTGGCTCATTACAAACCAACCATGGTGGTTACAACATCACGTGACGATAAAGCAATCATTCGAATTGTTAAAAAAGATCCTTTTATATCGGCAAGAGCAATACAAAATGAATTGCACTTAACTATTTCACTCAGAACAATCCAACGACGTACTATTGAATATGGTTTAAAAACGTGCAGGCCGTTAATTTAAAAAAAAAATCGTGTAGCACGGCTTGAATTTGCAAGGTCTCATGTCAACTGGACTACTGCCAAATGGCGCACTGTACTATTTTCTGATGAATCCAAGTTTAATATCAACGGTTCCGATGGCATGAGGCTTGTACGTAGGCCAAAAGGACAACGCCTTAATCCATGCTATTTAAAATGCACGTTCAAATATGGTGGAGGCAGTGTTATGGTCTTGGGATGTTTTTCTGGTAACGGAATCGGTCCAATTTGTAGAATTAATGGTATAATGGATCGTTATGTGTACAAAGACATTCTTCAGAATACCATGCTCCCTCATGCGGAAGAAGAAATGCCGTTAAAGTGGATTTACCCAAAACATACTGCTAGATGTGTGAAAGATTGGTTTAATGCAAATAAAATCGAAGTTATGAAGTGGCCAGCTCAATCACCCGATCTCAATCCCATAGAATGCGCGAAAACTGTAGCAGCAAGGACTCTCTCTTTTCTCCCAGGTCGAATTGGCATGGAAAAACGTTTCTGCTGAAGTTTTAAATAAACTGATTGACTCCATGCCATGGAGATGTAAAGCAGTAGGTACTTAAAAACAATGATTACTCTACTAAATACTAAGAAAAAAAAATAGTATTTCTCGTATATTTGATTTCGTGATTTAGTTTTGTCGCGCCCCTTTTCAGCTTTTTGTTACATTTTGATTAATCATTTTTTTTAAAATAACATATGAAGTAAAATTTGTTAACATTTAGAAGAACAAATGTATAAAATAATTAAATTCATGAAAAAGAAAACGTTTTGGACATGTTTTACAATTTTATTGAGCAAACTACTGACATGGTAAGTTTCGTGCTTTAGTTTTGGCGGTTACTGTATGTTTTCACGTTAAAAAACCAACAACAAACAAATTTAATAAACGTTACAAAAATCTATTATTTAAAAACCAGTTGTAGTATATCGTATTGTTATTATTATTATTAGTTTGAGTTGCTTGCAGACTTCTTAGAACAAACATAACCCAAACATAAATGCCTTAGGGAAAATTGAAAGAAAACTGAAATAGGAACACAAGAAAAAGAAAGAAAGAATTGTTAAATGCGTTTGAAAATTGAGACAACAACACCCACACACCCACATGTCAAAAACAGAGTGCAGAGTAGTAGTACATATATTTTATTATAACACACCTACTAGTACTTGCAATAGCACCCAGCAGTAAGTGGCAGTGACTCAGTTTTTGAAAATAATGAAATAATGCTTCATTCTGTTCAGCATATTTTCTTCTACTTAATATGTGTGCAGTGTGCAATGTGCGATGTTCCTTGGAAACAAAATCACAAGGAGTTTGGCTGCATTTTGAATCCAACTGAACGGAACTAAACTAAACTTAACTAAACTGAGCTGTGAGACTATGAAACTGTGAGCTGTAAACAAGTATTCACATGTGTATCGCTTCATTGTCTAATATTTTTCTATTTGTTCGTATGAAGCTTGGCCTGGGATCCTTTTTTGAAAGAACGTACTTGTGTATGTGTGTGTGTGTGTGTGTGTGGAAATACATAAACAAACATAAGCTAAAAAAACATTATCCTTAAGAGGAATTCTGTATACAGAAAAACTAATTCTGTTGCTGCTTATACGAGTATTTCCTTGTTGCAAGAACCAAAGTGACAGAAAAAATAATAATAAAAATTTAAAAAAAAAAGAAAATTGTTACGACAGCGTAACAGACTAACAGACTATTGGATATCCTGTACACGCACATGAGTCATAGGCAAGATTAGGTAGAGATGATAGCTGGTAGTTGGTAAACCATCTTACTAAGGCCCAACACAGTAAGTCCTATTCCCCAATAATAGAACTAATAGAAGAAAAGGATTTAAAGAATCATATGTTTACAGGATTGAACAATGATAGCAAGATAAATTTATACAAATTAAACCATAATATCTAAAACTTTGAAAATTATTAGATGATTTCTTCATATTTGATATGATTTGGGTGATTTGGAGAAGAAAAACATAAACAATAGATAGACTTATCTCATCATCATGATATCAATCATTTGTGAAGTCCTCTTCCAAGTTGTTACAAACAATTTCACAAATTTAATACACCCTCTCACATACTTATGAATGTGTGTAGGGTATACCTATAGAAAAAATTTACCCCAGTAAACATATTTTTACTTTACCTACGAGTATTTTAATAGGTTAACCGTCATCCGGCATCCAATACTGACATTTTATATCCTTTCTTTTGACAAGCATTCAGACTCCTCATTCACAAATGCATCAAGACATCTGAACCTCATGTTGTGTTTGTGTTGATGAAATTATTTCTCTTGCTTTTTTCAGAGAAATCAATAAATAATTACATAAATACTTATTCCCTACAGCATTCTGTGAAAAAACTATGATTGTTTTGATGCGATAAAAGGATTGAAAGTTGGAGAAATTACAAAACTTGTTCATTAAAGTAAGCACAAGCAAAGTGAATTTAGAGATTCTTGTAGAAATTTTGACTATGTTTATATGATTTAAAGTAGTTACCAACTAAGCTTTCGAGAAATACATACATAACAAAGAAATTCATACACATATTTAGTTTTTTCCCACACACCTGAAGATTATTGAGTTGAGTATGGTAACGTGCGGCATCTGAAGACGCGTACACTCGCCCACGTATTTTTTTAAGCACTCCACATTTACACATTCCTCAATGTGTCACATTAATTCAATTATGTTCTATTGGAATATGGTCAGGGAAAAGATCCGAGCACTCCATAACATGGACATTATGATTCTCAAACCATTTCCTTGCATTTTTAGATATGTGCTTCTGTTGGAGCACCCACTACAAAAACATTTTTTCCTCTACGAAAGCCTAAAGCTACTATTTTACTACAATCTACTTCTGTTTACTATAATCTACTACTATTTACTACAATTTACTACTATTTACCAAAATCTACTACCATTTATAACGTGAAAACATTTTTAAAAAGGGGACACATTTCACAATCTGATGCTCTTTCAGAAATGTAACAAAAACATGTCGCCAATATTTTTCATATATCTCGTGACTCAAAAGCCATAGTGCTAAGTAATTTATATATTCTGAAAATAGAGGAAGCGATGAAATATGTAAGAGGAATTTAATGATGGCGCAATAATGTCATCAAGCGGGGAGGGGCGTTCAATAAGGTAAAAAAAATTGTGAAAATTCTTTTCTTTCTTTTTTTTTTTGTTGTGTTCGTTATAGGCCAATTGGAAAAATATGAAAGAAAATGTTTGATAAAGCTATAGGAAAAGTGGGAAATTAGGAATTTTTGCATTAAAATCTGAAGTTTATAACGTGCGTTCGCTGCTTAAAGTAGTTTTACCTTGATAGGCTAGTGTGTAAGCGCCGGGTCATTATACAAAACAGCAGAGAGAGTGAATTCAATGCCAGTACGGAGTTTTACATAAATATTTTATACGAAGCTTATAACAGTAGAACAGAACAAAATTCAAAGCATGCATACTCTGTGTCTGCCTGTCTGCTCTGTTAAGACCATTATTTATACAGCCAAATCACGATAATTCATAATTGCAATGGAACAGCATTTTTTACGAATTATTGAGGTTTTCGCATTATCGAGATTTCGATTTATCGAGGTTAAAAAGAGAAAAATACGAATTAACGGGGCTTTTACATTTCAGTTGATTTTAACCTGTTTTTTAACTTTATTAGAAGATAATAACTCCATTTATATATGTATTAACATCTTACATACTATTAATTTAATAGAAAAATAAAAACAGAAACATATTAAGGTCCAATATCTCTCGATTTGTAGTTTTCATGGTGTCATTCAACATCTGAAGCAATTCGTTAAATAGATCCATTGCCTTTTTATTAGGTACATATGTCGGTAAAGCACGCTGCGAATGTTTTTGAAGCACCTTGGTTTCGCAGACTTTGCAATTACTAGTTGTTCAAGTTTTTCGGTGCCATCCATGTTTACAGCAAATAATAAAGTATCTCGTTCTTTAATATGCTTACCACCATGACATTTTTCATTTCTGAAGCAATAGGTTCGATCTGACAAGCATTTATAAAACAAGCCAGTTTCATTTGAATTAAAGATGTCTTTATCATCGTAATCTTTTGTCAAATCACTCAACTTTTCTTTCCACTCTTCACAAACTCCTTCATCAATAGCAGAACTTTCACCGCACAATTTCTTAAATGTATTGTTGTTTCGATTTTTGAACCGATCAAGCCAACCACTGCTTGCTTTAAATTTATTGATCTTCATTGCATTAGCAAAACACAAAGCCTTTTCGGTCAATAACTGCCCGCCAATAGGAACATTGCTTTGCCGGCATGCGTCAGCCACAAAAGTAGACACTTTTCTATATCTGGATATTCAGATTGATTCTGACGCTTTACTTTACTGAAAGAAGATGCTCCCATTATAAATTCTACTTTTCGTAGAATTGATATGAGTGTTGATGGTGCGATTTCGTATTGTTTCGCCACATCCTTTTTTTCGGTCCATTGTCAATTGAGGTTTTCGGTTTATCGGGGTACGAATTATCGCGATTCGACTGTATTCTCTTCAGCACTGTTTTTACGATTTTTTCGAACCGGGCAGAAACTTGATAGTGGCGCCCCTCTCTCCAGCGTTTAAGATAAATTACTTAAAAAACTCACAAATGGTTGGCATTTTTCGTAAACGGGACAATAAGAACCCTTTAATAAATTTCTACTCTTTATTATTATTGCTTTTTTTTCGGCGAAAGAATCTATAAGCTCATTGAAGTCTGTCTCAAAGGTAGTGTTTTTTTCAATGGCTAGGATCGCGATGCCAGATAAACGTTCCTGACTCATTGTTGAACGGAGAAAGCTTTTAATTATTTTCAGTTTGCTGAACCTTCGCTCATAGCTTGCAGATGTCGTAAGTAATGTGCAGTATATTCTTAAAACTATACTAACATATATACATAGTTATAACAGACATTGTAACAGGTGGAATGTACTTAATTTTTCATTAGTTTAGGTTAGTAACTCTTTGAAAACGACAAGTTCAACTGGATTTAAGTCTTTCGAATATTTTTGAGCTAGATCGGCTCCATTTTTTTGCAGATCCTCAGTCGCCATATTTAAAGACGCGTAGCCACTAAGGAAAGCGAAGTTTTCTAATTTCTGTTAAAATTTTGTCAAACACTTTGGAAAATAAACTAGTCGGATCTAGCGTTCTTGATTCGTCCTCGCAGATTTCGTCGTTTGTTTTTCTCTTTGGAAATTCGTTTGTTTTTAGGAACTAGCTCAACTGGTACCAAGTTCATTTGTGGAGTAGGCCTGTGTGGCGCCTTTTTCTAACAATTCGACGGTGAGCCAACCAGGCTTCCGTATGTTAGACGCTTTATGGAGCAAATTTTTTTATTTTCTATCATATTAAATTATGAACATGCCGCCCGGGGGGTATGATCCGCTTGACGAGACCAAGGAGCACCGATTGCACATTTTAACACCTTGTTTTTGGATTTTTTGAATTTTCTTAAGACACTGCCATATCTGAGTGTTGTAAGTTATCACAGGTTTGAATATTTCCTTGAAAAAAAGTATCTTGCTTTCAAGGGAAAAGAAGATGACTATATTTTTTTAAAAGTATGTATTTAGTTATAAACAATCATTGCATTTTTAGAAGCTTCAAAATGAGTGGAAGCTTGTGTAGGGTATCTCTAAGTTATGCATACTTGACGACCAAAGCTCACCTAATACTTATGTATTTAATTTATCTAAGAACCAAGATTTTTTTATATCAGATTTATTTATTTTCGTTTTTGTTTTCAGTTTAGTTATTTTTAGAAATATGAAAAAGTTTTCTATTAAAAGATGCACAACTTGTCCTACTCATATACATGTACATATGTACATGTACGTGTACGTGTATATAGACTAAACGAAAGCCGGACTGAACTTACATCTTAGAATTTTTATTATTAACAGCACGTGAAGGAAATATGAAACAGGGAAACAAAAACTTCTTATAAACATAGTGAAGATGATTCAAAGTTTTTGCACGCTCTCTCAAACTAAACAACTAATTACGTGGATGGGTCAATCAATAAGTCCCTGGAAACGCACCAAAGTAAATATGAGCAATACAGTTTGCTCAAAATTTCTCCAGAAACATGTTTTGTTCTATTCAATTTCGCTCAAATTGTGACAGCAAACATTTGAAGATTCTACTTGTCCTGGGGCAGGGATTAATGTACGTACGCGCCTTTTCCATTTTCAAAAAAATAAAAAAAAAAGTCTTCATTGTATCTTGCAATCAATTTGTCTATAAGATAACTGCAACGGAGTTTTGGAACTATGCGGAGATTCCCTACTGGTTTTTTAAATTTCTGTTGTTGTGAGGACTATGAAAATTTACAACGATTGATTTAAAATCAGTTTACACAAAGGAAGGAGCAGTTTTATGGATTTAATGTTGGCAAGTCATTTCGGTACAGCTTTTTTAGGAGCCTTGGAATCACCGTCCTGGTTTAATCAGTGCGAGTGGATTTGGGTGGAAAAGATTGTCTGTCATTGTATTGGACGCTGTGGAAGTTTATTTTCTGGATGCAGAGGCTGGTTGTGATGAGCCAGGGGGCATTGAAGGTTATGTAATATCCTTGGTTTTAATTGGCGTTGTGTACCCCAAAGCTGTATACCATATTTCCAATGAAAAGCAACAATTTATTAAGCTTTAAGTGTTTTCCTATTGTTCAGAAGCTAGATCAGCTTTTTCATTTTATGGGAACAGGATCGAGCAATGGTGAAAGATTAAGTATTTCACAACTGTGGACAGTGGTATTGCCAGACCACTAAACGTTACCGGAGGAAGAAACACAGTTTTAATTTACCTGAGTTCACTTTGATGTTCCAACTTGTGAACCAGGCTTCTAAGCGATTCAAGTATGACTGCAGGTTTGTAGTGGTTTCTGACGGTGGGTGAATTGTCTGAATAGTGAACCCCAGTATCCTCATCATCCACATATTTATCTGTCTAAGATCGTGATTTTGCAGGTCGGTTGAAGTATATCACAGGAGATATTGCAACATTAAAAAGAACCCTTGCCCTTGAATCCAGACACAATAGAAAGCTTGTTTTATGTCCGAAAAAAAGCGCCAATGCAGTATTGCTTGCCCTCGATTGCATATAGTAGTAGCTTGTGGTAAAAAATAGTAGTGTCCATCTGGACAAAGAGAGTATCACAAATTTAAATATATTCTAAAACTAACTCATACATTTTACCGCGAACAATTTGAAAATTGTTGCGATTAAATCAAAATTTCGAAATTTTCACATCCAAATGGATATGCTTCTGGGTACCATGATGTTCCCTGAAGCCAAATTGATTGTTAGCAATGGAATTTTCAGAGTATTTTTAAGCTTGCAAAATGATGCACTCTTTTTTTATTGATTGGCAGAAGAATGTTTCTCCTGGTACCAAATGATTGCAATGCTTTCTCATCACTACAACATCATTAGAGTAAAAGATATTATCACAAATGTCTCTCTCGCTGTTCGCTGTTTCGCTGTTGTTGTCTGTCTAAGAACTTATTAATCTACCTTCTGATTTAACTTACTATGTATTGCAGATTTACTCACCTGCCACGAAGTATCTGATTATCAAGTAGATGATAGGTACTACTAATGCCATCGCCATGTGGCTCACAGACACGTACATGTAAAGCGGCACGACATAAATGAAACCAGGAAAAATAACTGTAAATATATAGTAAATGCAAAATGAGAATCAAGAACATAGTAGAAAAGAATACCAAACAAGGATATTTTGCTATGACTTACATATAATTAAGATTTGTTAAATTCTCCAATAGCCGTGAGTCGAGAGTTTGAAAATCATTACCAGTCAAAAGAAGCGATGTTAAATTCTCTAAACAGGCGAATGCATGTAAATCGAATCGCATAAGTTTATTTTCATTCAGATGCCTATAATAAATGCAAAAAAAATAAAAACAGATAAAATTCTTTGTCTATCAAATGATTTGTTAAGAGATTTGCTTGTTCAAAAGTACCTACTACAACATTATCATAAATCTGTAAAGATATGAAGATTGTGTTTGACATAAACGGTTCGTTCAATAGTATGTTTATCTTTCAACATCTGCACTTAAGTACTGAATAAAATTTTAGTGTATATATTTATACATAGTTCCATGTTAACTGCTTCTTTTAACATTTTCTATTTTTTAAATTGAAGTACTCGTCGTACCTTTCAAATGATATCCAAGACTTTTCCTCCTTATGTTTCCAATACATTAAAAGAGAAAGTTAAACTGACATAAAAGGACATTACATTAAAGTATAGCTGGCCTTATTGTATTCGTTTTCTTCGTCTGTTTCTAAAAGAAATATTATGCAGATGCCATAATCTGTATAGAAACATCAATTAAAGTTTCTTGATGATTGGAAAATGTGACTCCTAAAAGAAGCCCAAGGCTACAGGAAGAGACTAAGTCTTACATTAAATTGAAAAAAAAGGGTCAAATTTTCATATAATGATAAATCATAATAATTATTTATGAGGTTCTTTAAATACTAGGCACTCTCAACTACACTTGAGACAAAGATTGGATCATTTTTAGGGTCCCGTACCCAAAGGGTGCCAATGGGAATTAAAGGGTGAGCCATTTAAAAGTTTCGATTTAAAAATGCAATTAAACAAAAACGGTTTGAGATTTTGCCAAATTTATTTTTTTGTTTTGAAATACAATTGTTCTGCTTAGAAATGGAATATTATTTCATCCAAATAGCTGCCGTGGCTGGCCTCACAGTAGCCTATTCGGTCAGACCAATTTTCGAGCACTTTTTCGAGTGTTTGAGGCCGTATCTCGTCAATGGCATCACGAATGTTGGCCTTCAACTGGTCAATTGTCTCTGGATGGTGGACATAACACTTGTCTTTAACGGCGCCCCACAGGAAATAGTCCAACGGTGTCAAATCGCAGCTGCTTGGCGGCCAATTGACATCACCATTTCGGCTGATTAAACGGCCATCGAACGATTCGCGCAATAAGTCGATTGTGGCATGAGATGTGTGACAAGATGCACCATCCTGCTGAAACTAAACATTGTCCACATCAATACCATCAAGAGCGGGCACAAAAAAATCGGTTATCATGGTGCGATAGGTGTCTTCACGGTCAATCGTGAAGAAATATGGGCCAATGATGCCTCCGCTCCACAATCCGCACCAAACAGTCACTCGCAATGGATGCATTGTCTTCTCTAAGACCTCGTGTGGGTTTTCCGAGCCCCAAATGCGGCAGTTTTGCTTATTGACGTAGCCACCAATATGAGAATGAGCTTCGTACGAAAAGATGATTTTTTTCGCAAAATCGACATCATTGATTAGCTGCTCGTTGGCCTATTTAGCGAAGGTAAAACGAAGTGGATCAACTGGCTTCAACTCTTGAACCAATTGAACTTTGTAAGGCGTCATACCGAGATCTTTTCGCAAAATTCGACGTAAACTGGTGCGGGAAATGTTCAATTCTTGAGAACGATGACGTGTTGACGTTGATGGATTCTCACGTACACTCGCAGCCACAGCACGCTGACGTTTTGGAGCATCAACAATGAAACCAGTTTCACGAACTTTATTAATAAACTTGCGTATACCGGGCGCTGTTGGTGCTTCCTTGCGACCTAATTTTGAACGGCATTTTCGTGCAATTTCTGCCCGATTGTCTTTGTTTTGGAAATAAATTTCTAATATATTCCAACGTTGCTTAAGCGTAAACCGATTCATTTCGTTCAGCGGAGATAATATACTGAATTTTATGACAGAACAGAAGTATTGCCAGAGTCTAAATAACCCGTAAGTACTGTCAAAATCGTTTATAACGACATTGCTTATAACAACATATCGTCTAGAACGACGAACTTAGAATGACTAGTTTGGTTTACTATACGACACCGATTAAATTATATCGTTTATAACGACATCCTTAGAACGACACATTGCTTACAGCAACCATAATTGCCATAATCTTTACTATCGGTTACAACGACGAAAACCAAAAAAACCAAACAAAAAAAACCGTTCAAATATGCACAGAGCAGTGTTTGCTAACACGAATGAGTGTGTAGCGAGTGACACAGTCTTCGCTGTCACAATAATTTGTGTTTTGTTTGTTCCCAACACTGTTTTTTGTAGAAGTATTGTACTTTCCCTCTTAATGTGTTATTGCGAAATTCGGTGCTTGCATAATACCAATTAATAGTTGGTTCATTTGCAAGTGTTTTACAGTAAAAATGAGCAACAAACGCAAACAATTTTCAATATCAAAAAAATTAAATATTGTTCGCCGCCTCGACAAAGGCGAAAAAAATATTGATTTGGCCAAAGAGGTCGGATTACGCCATTCAACAATATCGACAATTTATAAAAACAAGGACAAACTAAAGAAGCCATTAGAAGACTATTGTTTAAAGACGTAGACTCTTGCTTATTAAAATGGTTTAAGCAATCGCGATCTTCAAACATACCAATTAATGTTCCAATGTTACTTGGCAGCAAATTTCATCTGCATGGATTCAGCGATTCCGCGAGCGGCACAATATAGTCTTCGGCAAAATTTCCGGTGAGCGAGTTTGTGTTCCATTAGAAGCTTGTGACTCCTGGCTGCGAGATGTTTGGCCACTTCTGTGTGCAGAGTACCTTCCCGCAAATATATTTAATGCGGACGAAAGTGGACTGTTTTACAATTTAACACCAGCAAACAGTTTTAAGTTTAAAGGCGAAATATACTCAAACGGCAAATTGTCAAAAGATCGTTTGACAGTTATGGTTGTAGCAAATATGAGTGGAACCGAAAAGAACAGACTGCTTGTTATTGGAAAGTCCAAGCGCCCAAGATGCTTTAAGAATCAACAGTCATTACCGGTAGACTACGAAAATAACACTAAGACTGGGATGACATTACAGATTTTTAAAAACTGGCTTTTTGAGTTTGACAAGAAACTTCAAAAAGAAAGCCGAAAAATATGTTTGATGATCGATCCGCATGTTGGTGGAATGAAACAGATAAAACTAGTTTTTCTGCCACCAAATGTTACAGCTGTCTTACAACTGATGGTCCACGGCATTATACGTTCTTTAAAATGTCACTACAGAAATTATCATGTTCCCAAAAATCTTGCAAAACATTGATGATAAAAAATACACAAAAATCAATGTTTTGGATGCAGTTTTAATGTTAGAAGCTGCATGGAAGAAAGTGAATCCAACAACGATTGCGAACTCTTTCCACCACTAGACATACCACCAGAAGTAACGAATGTAACTCCAGAACAAACTGCAATGGAACATTCTGAAGTTGAGAATATAGTGGAGGAGCTTGTGCATATTGATGAAAATTTACACATTTGTGAGCTGATGATAACATTTTAAAATCTGTAAAATCAGATCAAGATATACAACACGATGATGCCGATGAAGGGGAACAACAGTTTTCAATACCATCTCTTGCCGATAGCTGTAATGCTGTTGAGGTACTGAAAAAATGTATCTGTTGTACCTACTGATATTGACAATAAGGAGCTTATACACTCTGCTCTTTAAGAAATACCCTCACTGACTGTTTTATGCAATCGAAGCCATGTCAATCAAAAATAACAGACTACTTTATGTAAGTTTTTAGTGTACTATTTGAAGAACTTCGATTTTAAGTTTTTGTTTATTACGGATCTCTTATAAATAAACATGTATAATATAATGTGCTTATTTCTAATTAAAAAAAAAATTTTTTTTGTGAATATCGCTTTCAACGACTATCTGTTATTACGATTGAAAATCGCCGGTCCCTTGAATGTCGTTATAAGCGATTTTGACAGTACATTTAATCGAGCAATTCTTGTATATATATTTAGAGTATCTCGGAAATGGCTCTACTGTTAAAAATAAAATTCGGAAAACCCAAAAGGAACAGCCGAAAAATAGGATAATTCAAAAAAAGGTGTGCAAGTGAGATGGCACATGGAATGGTTGGCAGATGAGAAAATGTTGATCTGAAAACACAATACCCGAGCAAAGCTCGATTGCCTGGAACTATTCATAATGAGTTATATGATTAGATGATAATAAAATAAGATAATTAGATGTCTCATAAAATACTTACAATCCTTGTAAGTAATTCAAATTACAGAATGTGCGAGCAGCAATGTGTTTAAGTAAATTATTAGCCAAGAATCTGCAAGTATTCAAGTTTATATTGCGTATAATAAAAATGAACTTAATTATAATAATTATTCGTTTCTGGTTTAGGCAAGAATCTCTTCACCTAACAGTCGTTATATCTTATATGTACTAAAAATAAAATAATATTACCATTATCATATTCATCTTGACCATCACCATCACCATCATTATTATGATTGTCATCAGTATCAGCAAATGGGAAACAAACACAGACACACACACACAGTTATTTACTTACAAATGTCTTAGTCGTGGGAATGTGAACGTACTGCCAGCAATATCCACCAATTGATTATTAGCCAAAGACAATGTATGCAAATTTGTCAACAACGGAAACATTCCCGGCTTCAATGCATGTATGCGATTTTCATTTAAATAGCTACAAGTCGATGAACATAAGAAAAGGAAACAATTAAAAATGAAATAGAATATAGGACAATAAAAAAAAATTCTTGTCAATAATGTTAAACTGTCACAAGAAAAAAGAGTTGGTGTATTTTCATATACATTTGTATATACTACATAGTAGTAAGCAAAGGGTGTATTCCCAGTTGACCAAGCATCGTAGGTCGTGCGGACTTCCGTCGAAACTATCTGAAACGGGCTCAGAAATTGTTGATTCGTCCGTACAAAACGAATGTATGAGAAAAAATAGGCAAAAGAGACGACAAGACAACAACAAAAAGTCAGCGCCGCAACAATATCCGCTCAGATTCATGCTCAGAAACGTTCACGTTCGCGGAAATATTTCGGACATGAAACGGATACATAGATAAATAGCAATAATAAGTAAAATAGGTAACCAACGGATAACCGACAAACGAGGCAAACACAAAATTTTCGGTATTTGTTTTGCTGTCGTTCGCGCTGTTCTTCTTTATTGTGTATACATTTAGTGCAGCAGTCGCGTGCGCAGAAAAAAAAAGTGAAAAAAAAATTATTTGTTGTTGGCGTAATAAAACAAAGTAAGTAGAAAATAAAACAAAGTGAAGTGTGTGGTGCATTTATTTAATGTTTTTTTCTTTTTCATGTTCCTTATTTAGTAAATAACACATCTTTCTCCTCATCCAATCGAATTGATTCCAAGTGGCAATATTTAACAGGGTGAGTAAACAAAAAAAATATTGCAAAAAGTGAAACTGAAAAAATCATCGGCAAACGGAGCAAAGAGTACCTAGTATTTTTTAATTGTTATTTCTTATATTTCTTTTTTCTGAATTGTAAATATTTATACTATTATTATTGTCTACCATGTTGAAATAGTTAGAAATTATTATTATAAATAAATTGTGCTCATTGTAAATAGTTCTTTTCATAATATGACATGACTTGCGGCCCGAAAACGGTTTAATTGACGGGCCAAAAACGGTTTTACTAGCGGGCCAAAAACAGTTCCATTGCCGGCCCAGAAACGGTTACGTCAACGGGCCGAAAACGGTTCCATTGACGGACCGAAAACGGATCCGTTAACTGGGTTATCACTTAAGTGTGAGATTTGTAACGCTTAAGGTCCAACTACATAGGACGCTTTGTGGCTTTGTACGCTTTGTCTTGAAATGTATGAAATCGTATGAAGCAAACTATACAGATTTTCTTTGAAAGCGTGAGAAGCCGAAAGTTGGTCGACTTTGAACTTTTGAAACTTTCCAGTGTTAAAAATCTTTTGAAAAACTGGTTCGTTGCTGTTATCGAACCAAAAAAGAACTGTTTGGTGTTATGATGAATGATAAAAAACTGATTTCGTGAATAGCAAACTGTTTTTTGAATTTTTTATGAATGCTGTAATGCTGTACACCAGTATTTTGTTCATGTTGAGAAGCGTGAGAAGTTTGCCCTGTAACTTGAAGCGTCGGAAGCCATTGAAAAGCGTATAAAGCCAAAGCGTGACCAATAAGAGCGACCACAGTATACTACTATAGAATGTAGGTATATAAATATGATTAGCATTGTTAAAGGCGGATTGAATAAACCATGTACAAAGACAACTGTTCATCTGACAGACCATCCGTCTATATGGAAAGGTATTTAGTCTTATAGTTTCTGAATATTGTTTGTCTTAAAATTTTGTTCAACTGTGATAAAAATTCCATTAACTCAAAAACAAAAAAGCAAAAATCTGTCGAGAATAGCAATTCCTAACTAGAAATAACCAAAAACTTTGCATCATTGTCAGAAATTTCCCAGTATTCATTTTTAATTTTTTATTTATTACATCTTGTATACTTAAAGCTAGCTTAAAGTTACAAGAGGGGAGATGGCCAGGGCTGCTGTGGCCTTCCGCCAGATTCCCAGTATTCATCTGAATAACAGTCGAAACAACTCTTGCGGTAACTGCAATTCAATCTACTGTCTACATTATTACTTTTGCCTACACTAGTTAAGAGATGGTGCTAGTAAAATTACTCATTTTTATTTAATACTGATAATCCTGGTGAGGTCATTGGGACAAAATTGTCAAATTATTGTATTTTCATCGGTCCTTAATACGTGTGCAAAATTTTCGTTTAATCTGACTTTTTGAAGTGGGTGAAAATCTCATTCGAAAAAATTCTTACAAGCATACAGATGAAGCTAATAAAAATCATGGATGTGCCAGAAATCGAAGACGGTTTTTATACCGATTGATTTCAATTTCTCTGTAGTTGTGCTAGAAAACGCGTTGATTTCATTTTTCGAATTTTGATATTCGAAGAAGAGTGTTTGCAACTTTGTGTGATTGTCAAATTTATGCGACTCATAACAAAGACTTTGCTAATTCAAAATTATTTTTGCCAGAGATTTCAAAACCATCAAAAGAGTTTTTTGGCACCAGATAATTGTAATTAGGTTAGTATTTCTGGCACATGCCTAAATATCTATGAATACTATTTTTATAGCCTCCTATTATATTAATTATAAACATCTTTCGTGAAGTATTCTAATATGTAAACTTTAGTAATTTTATTCTTCAAAAATATGTAGGTACTCGTGTTATACAGACTTGATAGCCAATCACAGCACTTACAGAACTTCCAAATTATCAAGCATTTCAAAGACATTCGCTTCAAATGTTTCGATTTGATTGCCACGTAAGTCCCTATGAAAAATTTGTTATAAAAGAAAAGAACAGCATAGGAAATTACATTATTATAAATTTATATAACATATGTGTATATTGACTAATTGCACTCACAGTTCTTCCAATCTTTCCAAATGCTGAAAATCTGTACTATTTAATGCATTCAAACGATTACCAGATAGTATTCTGAGAAAGAAATGAATAATAATAATAAGAAAAAGAAGAAACAAAGAAAAATTAACAAAAATTGTTTTTATTGAAATATACAAGAATTTTTCATCTAAAGTTCCTTGATTACTAGAGGAGATAAATCACATAGTATAAGCAAGGATGACCTATTAAACTTCTTAAAGAATCCAAGTTATATTTAGTTTAATAATAGTCAGAATTTTATGTTAAAAAATATTGAAATTATCTTATTAATCAGGGCTGTCTAACACGCTGTCCAAGTGTAGTGTGAATGCAACCCAGACGCAACCGAAGTGGCAACGGAGAAGAAATAGGAATTTGTTTGACCCACTGATGTGTCTCCCGCTGTCGAAATTTCTTTCATTTCCACATACATTGAAACTCATTGCAGATTCTTCCGATAAGCCCTGCTATTAATCAATTTTAACATTATAGTTTAACTATATCTTTTCCAAAAGTGCACATCCTAACAAAAAAAAAAACAGAAACAATTTTAGAAAAAATATAGTACAATATCTTTATAACTCAGCATACTTACTACAATACAAGAACCTAATGCACTTTTCACCACTAAGATCAGTAGCTTAGATACTTGTTTGTTGTATAATGAAAACAGGTAACCTTCATCAAACTAAGACCACCCTTACTACACTACACAATTTCATTGTCGGTAAGCGTTTATTGTTTATTAATGTGATATTCGTTTTCCAAGTTAAAAAAGAAGAAAGCAAAACTTTCAAATGGATACGAATGAGGAGTCAATAAAAACATTAAGATGTTTTTTGTCCTCCTTAAAAACTGGCGACAATGAAATTGAAACTGTTTTGTTGTGGGCAAATGCGTCATCCACATTTTAGTCGCAGCACTTTAAAAAAATATCTTCCATATTTGCCACATCACGCACTTTTGTCACTTAATACAATTTTATGGATTTCCCTCAACATATCTGTCATTCATTGACTTCATTTGGTCGACCATCATCATCACAATTACAGTCACCATCTTTATGCTCGTGTGAGCAACTTCACTTTTTTTGAGCTTCGTCATGGAATGGGAAAATTAATTTCTACGAACAATGGAATATATATATAAGTTATCACCTTTTTTAGAGAATAATAATAGCATTAGGTTGGATATTTTTCATCTCTGCGTCGTACATTACTCCAGATTGTAAAAACAAAGATATATGTGTACTATAACATACATATATCAATTTGGTCAGCATTTCATCAGAGAAATACTCAAATCATTTGAAGGAAAGCAGTATAGCGCAGCTGTATTCTATGACATTAAACAAGCGGTCGATTGCAAATGACACGAAGAAATATTATAAGGAAATTAAAAATGGCATTAGCAACTTCGCATTTTCTGTTTTCTGCGTTGATATCTACAGAATAGAAGCTTCTACGTCACATATGAAAACGCCAAATCTACAAAAACATCCAGTCAGGCGTGCCACAAGGAAGCATATTGACCCCACTGCTCTAACACAGCTGACATGATGGACTCAAGGTGCGAAGAGATAACCATTGCCACATTCGCAGATGATACTGCAGTACTTGCTACGTCACCTAGTGCAAGAGTGGCAACACAACAGTCAGCTCAACAAAATCCAGGACTGGTTGATGAAATGGAACTTAGCAGTAAACACAGTTAAGTCCGACCATTTTTTTTTTTTTTTTTTTTTTGCACATAAAGGCAAGGATAGAGCCCCTTCAACGGAGTTGTAAGACCCAAAAGAAAAAAAAAGTCAATTCCTTAGGCATGTGGCTTGATAAAAGACTGACATGGAAAGAGTACATTATAGCCAAAAGAAAGCAACTAGACTTGAAACCCGCCGAATGCATTGGTTGCTAGGCAAGAGATCCGAGCTCAATGTAAAAAACAAATGTAGACTCTACAATGCCATACTTAAGCCGGTTTGGACATTAGGCATCCAACTATGGGGAACAGCTGCCGAATCTAATATTGAAATAAAATACTTCAGCGTTACCAAACAATTACGTTAATGACAATGACTTGCGCTCCCTGGTGCATACGTAATGTGAATATTCACAAAGATCTCCTCTAGTCGAATGTCAAGGAAGAGTTAAGGAGACACAGCCCAAGGCAGAACGAAAGACTCATCCAGCACATTAATAACTTGGCCAAGAGTTTTCTTGACAACACTCAAACAACGAGGCGGCTCAAGAGATTGCACCCGTCAGATCTTCCTTACAGAAAAACATAGCTGGCGATAAAGCTCTCTACAGCGCGTCCTGACTCTGTTCGTTGATGTTTTGGGTTGGCTTCAGAGGCGGTGTGTGATCTCTGAGACCAACTAGGGATGCCTTAATGTCAACTAAACCGCTCCTCCAATCTTCTTCTCTCTCACTCACAATCTCAAACACTTTAAATTCAGGCATCACAATGGGCCTGGATGAATTGAATTAATTTCTTGGTTTTTGGGGGTTCCATACCTAATGGGTAACAACGGGACCCTATTGCTTAGTCTGTGCTGTCTTTCCGTGAGTCAGTGAGCTTTATCTCATGAACCATAAAAGATAGAGAGAAATACTCAAAAGTAGACGGCGAGCGAATCATGAGGAATATGAAGTGACTAAATATAATACCTAGCACGATGGTACGGAACCCTTCATGTGCGAACCGGACTCACACTTGACACTATGTTTCTTTAAAATGTGATGAAAAAAAAATGGAACGCGACCATTCATTTATTTTTTCACATTAGTGCAAGCATTATTGCTTTAGTGTGATGCTTACAACTCCCAAAGCTGTGCGACAGTAACTTCCTAAAGTATACTATTTTTCATTTTGAAGTTATGCCCAGAGTTCGATGCCATAAGTCCATATCGGCTTAAGAAGAATGGATTTATAGAGGAAAAGCTTATTTCTTGAACTTAGTTTTGAACTGTACTACAAGAAGCCAGCTTATCTAGGATAGATGTTTGATGTGACAAACGAGAAAATTTGATTCGCCTGTCCTTGATGTACAGACACATCTTATTGCAATATTCAGAATATGTTCGCATCAACAGTTCCATGGTGAATCAAAAAGGTTGTGGAAGAATGAAAATGCAATTTTTAAGATACTACTGTATGCCATCGCATTCATTTTTGTTGTCAAAAATTGTAACTCACAGGTGCCGTATCGCTCCCCATACCATGACACCTTCACCCTTGCTTTGTAAGTGGTCCAAATGATGGGTCAATCTAAATTTAATTTTTTTTCATCTTCAAAAAGTGAGGCGTTGCTCGTTCCGAAGTGCATTCGGTGGTGGTTCATCTTTCGATATTACATGCCAAACAAAGATAAGTCTTGCGTTAAGTCCACATTTTGCGTTGATTTTGGATATTGAGTCGTGATATTTAATAATTCGACTTCACCACAAAAAGCGATTAAATAACAAAAACACGTGTGCACACAGCATATGTAGAAGTCTTACAAAACAAATGTTCTATTCAAGTGGCGCAAAAATTTGTGCATGCTTTTTGACGGATATCAAAACAAAAGCCAAAATACATATAACGGTTTATTTCCAGCTATCAATTTTTTTATATAGACAGCTAAAGACAGTCATTGAAAGAACACTCAAGAAAAAAACTGTTACACGCGATAGAAGTGAAACTTCTTAAAAACAGATAGAGTGATCATCTCAAAATTTTATTATTTTCACTATGAAATTTTGTCACCGCTCGAGCACTTCCAAACACATTGAATATGTATAAAGATTTCGCATGCTCTCATTGTTTTAAAAAATGTTTTGCTCTCGATGGTCATATATAGAAAAATTGTCAAGCTCTCGTACTATTGCTTGAATAGTATTATAAGTTTGCCAAGAAGTTTGTAATGCCGGCTTCACATTATGCGACTGATTGTACAATTTCATTTAGCTTGTGGACACTCACAACGTGTGCGGGGACGGATCATGGCACGTTTGCATGGGAAATTAAAATCTTTTGATCTTGATCGTACAATCGATCGCATAATGTGTGGCTGGCATAATACATCGACAATTGAACTAAAGATTACAAGCTTTTTTTCCACTCGTATGTGCGTATCCATCGTCGCCACAAGGATCGGTTCCAAGCGAGCAACTATTTAGTGGAGCCGGTTTAGTTTACGAACTATTGAGAAATCGATTAGAAGGTGACAAAGCTGCAAAATTGTTGTTTATTAATAATAATTTGCCTCTTATCAATCTTGATTACCAATAGTTACTTATATACTTCATATGTACGAGCCCTAACCACTATTAATTGGCACGGCAAGTTTTTTTTTTTTTTTGATAGTTGAAGTTTCAATGGCTTCTATTTATGTCTTAGCAATAATTGAGTATACAAGTTTGTACTTTTTGGAAAGGTTATTTAATTACCTTTAATTTGATATCAAAACATCCACACATTTCATATAAAATTAACTGAAAATATATATTTAAATCAAATGACTTCAATAATACATGATTTATTTTTACCATTATTGGCACGGCAATGATATCTTTAAACTAAAACTGAGTAGCATCACCTCTATTTTAAATAACGGCTTTAACTCGTTTTTCCATAGTATTTATTATATTTAGGCAATCTTTTGGAGTTATGGAGTCCTAGATTTCCTGAATTTTTGACTTTAATCCAGCCAGAGTACGCTGAGGATTATTTCTTAGCTTTCTTTTCATGATTACCCACAAGTTTTCTATTGGATTCATATCTGGGCTTTATGATGACCAGTCTATGACACCAATTCCATTCTCTTGAAGCCAATGTTTGGTTGTTTTTGCAGTGTATGGAGGTGCACCATCGTGCAATTGCAAGGTATATTCCCCATAGTCAGGAAGCTTCGATATTGATGGAATGAGATACACTTGTACTTTTCTGCATTTACAATGCCATCTATAATGTGAAGCTAACCCACATCTTTTGCTGACATGCATACCACACCATTGTGCTCGCTGGAAACAGTGACAGTGCGTTTTAGACAGTCTTTGTGATATGCCTCAGTAGACTTTCTTATAACTCGCTTTCGAGTATCACCGACACACACATCAAATTTGGATTCATCGCTAAAAATAATAAAGTTCCATTGCCTCTGTACGCAATTGTTTCTCGGTCTTGTCCATAGCAATCTTTTTTTCATTTGCAAAGATGTGAGCAAAGGTTTTTCTTTAGCCTAAAAGCATCAACATAAATAATTTGGTCACATTAGATTATCCGTTCTGCTAAGCAAGTGATGCAAGCATACTTTATAGAAGCCATATCCAATTTTTTCCATTTGCTGGCGCTTCCGTTAACGTTTTACCGGTTTTCCAATATGTTCAGACCATTTTACCGCTATATCTCAAACAGTACTTCGCCGATTTTGCTTTAAAATAGTTGGCAAAACTCTTTTGTCACGTGGACTAATTTTTGAGACTCGACCTCTCTTGGCTGTATTATTAAGAATGTTGCCATTTTTTTATAGCTTTGCACTATATTTCGCACTGTAGACTTGGATAACTTAAGATTCTTTGATATTTCGCCATAGCTGTTGCCCGAATTGAATTTATCAATAATAAAGGCTCGAACTTGCTCACACACTGGCTTACCACGTACCATCGTGCACATAATGATAACTGGGACTCCGAAACAAGAATTTGGATAGTCCGCCGCTATCACGCACTGGACTCCGTAGTTTTGGTTCAGAGAGAGTACAGGCGGATATTTGGCGGCGATCCCCCGAGCAGATGGACCATGAATGAGACTGGTGAATAATTTTGCTGAGCAAGGAACAGTAGCAAGAAGGCCTTATCATCGAAACCCCTCAGTTCGGACAGAGGAAACGATCGCTGCTGTAGCTGCAGCCATACAAAATAATCCAAGGGTTTCAACAAGAAGCTTATCTTCTATAATGCACAAAGATTTAAATTTATTTCCCTACAAAATTCAAATGGTCCACAAACTGAATACAGCAGACTTGCCGATTCGCTTGGCACCATTTTGCCAGAAGATCCTTTAAATGGTGCAAGAAGACCAAAACATTTTAAACTGTCTTTTCATGTCTGATGAGGCCCATTTCGATTTAAACGGCAACGTGAACAAACGAAATTGTCGAATATGGAGTACTTCTAACCCACAGATACAAATTTGAATGAACTAAAGCAATCCATTCTTGCAACAATTGCGGCTATTCCTGTCGCAACTCTCCAAACAGCAATGAACAACTTTTTACTAAGATACCGCACATGTGTCAACAAGCAGGGGGGCCATTTAAATTCAATTCTTTTTAAAATTAATTAATCTATATTTAATAAAATTAAATGACCTTCAACTTGAAAAAAATAAAAATGAATTCCATATACTAAAAAAAAAGTTATTTGAGTTTCTTAATGTAGCAAAATTCATCAGCCATTGAAACTTGAACCATTAAAAAAACATGCCGTGCCGTGGTTAGGGCTCGTTTATACGTATAAGCATACTTTGTACTACAAACTTTGTAGTGTTATGGGTAAAGTTTTTTTTTTTTAATAAAATGTAAAAATCAAATTTTTTTCTTTGTTAGCCCACCACCGCACTATGGGCAATATAAGGCATTTGCTGATCAAAAATCTATAACTTTTTTGTTTTAGAACCTATGAATTTTGCAAGGAAATAGTGTAAATCACGTAAATTTAATATATGAAACTTCATTTTTGTGTCTCATTTGTTTTCAGAGATATAGACCAATATGGAGAAACATAGAAGAGACTTATTTCCTGATTATATGGAAAGCTGGTATTTTGCTATTGGTATTAAACGATTGTTTTTATTAAATATTATTCTAGATATATTTTTAAGAGAGAGTTGCCACTTATCTATAAAAAATCACAAATTTATTTAAACAAATTAGCTGAAATATTGCAATATAGGTGCCAATTAAAAATAAAAACAAAAGGAACAGAAAAACGAAAGAAATGAGGAAAAAAAAGTTCGTTTTCTCTAAAAACAAGTAATAAAAATTATTGCATATTTTACATATTTAACAAAATAGATCATTTGTCTGTGGTTTCAATCGTTTTAGAATCTGTAATAAATTCATCTATTTTCAGCAGGCCTAGAGCATCTTCGTGAACTTCCTTGGTAATTCTTGCATATGGCTTACGAATGCTTGTTATATATGGATCTGATGTGTACAATAATGTACGGAAGATATCTTCGTTAGTTGCCAATCTTGAATATTTTCTTGCATGATGTAATCTAAATTTCTTGTAGTCTTTGTTGCGGGACTCTTGCGCGTCCTCCGAAAGTTGTGCGATGGGTAATATAGCAAAATGTTTTATAACACTCTCTCCATAGATCAATAGCTTGTGCACTGAGGATGGCATATAATGCCAGTGGTATTTTTTGACATATATTCTTGCTGTTTCCAATGCATAAACGCCGAACTTTTGAGCCATCAATCATAACACCCGAAGATAAAGTTTGTAGAATGATATGCAACCTATGTATCAGCACTTCATCAACCCCTGTTATTTCAGCAGAACAAGTAGCATTAGAAAATAACCAATTCTGCGTTTACTTCTGAAATTTGATATTTTTCTCTTAAAAACGTGGATAAGACCGAACTCATTGCTTCCAATGTACTGAGAAATTTTAAATATTTTAATTTAATAAAAATCGTATGTTTAAGTCAATCCGTATTGTAAATTTCTCTTCTTATGTGTCTAAAATAAGGTACTTAACATAATTATAAGACACTTTCAAAAATTTACTTTTCGCTCTCGCCAAACGAAAATTGTTTACATATCGGCTTCAACCAAAGCATAGAATGAGAGTGTAAAGTGTAATGATTGACAGGTAACAGTTAGATTCTATTTTAAGACATATCTAACTGTAAATATAACGATCGTTTTTGTTGTGATGGTTGGTTTGGTTAACCGAATTGACACTGGCACAATCGTCGCAACGCTCTAGTGTACTTACATTATGACGTTCACCTGTACTCAAAACATCATAACTCCAAAAGGCGCTAATATGCGCAGCTAATTTTTTTTTTTTTTTTTGAAAAAGGTTGATTTCTTGTGCTTATAATAAACCAAAATATAAAACACCGGCAAGCGTCGCTAAATGTCAAAATCTACATCGAAATTAAAAAACAGAAAGAAAAAGGTGTATTATTACAGAAGCTATTACTGCAACCTACTATTCGCAATTAAAACATATATAGTTGATTTTAAATCTGAAAATAATACGGAACCTAAGTCCGTATGACTTAATAGGCCATAGCTTGGAAAAAGTTCTGAAATTAAGATCTGAAAAATTCAAAAATCTCAATATGTCAATATTCTAAGACAATTTTCACTTTATTTCATTAAATAAATACAAAAAAACTCATTAGATTATTAAAGTAAGCTTTATTCCCTAAAGAATGATATACATATATACTTGTGCTATTTACAACTTTTGAAAAATGAATTTATGATCAGACTTTGTACTAGCTCGTTCCACTGTGCACCGCCTCTGTTAACATCCGCAACCGCGGAGGTCAAACTCTGGACTTCCGCCACCACATCCGCCTCCGCTAAAATGACCTCCGTTCCAACCCTAGTTTATATTTTTGTTTTATTCTTTTATGTTAAATTTCTGTTTGTGTTTGTGTTGTCTTCTTTAAATTAAATCATCATCAATATGGAATTGCAACAGGAGGTGTCCATGTTTTCGTTATGATGAGAAATCATAACAAGTTTTATGCAAATGTTGTTTATCTCATGTTGTTGATGTTGATGCTGATGTTAATGTGTTTTTTCGGTTTGTTTTATTTTCGATTTCTTACTCCTTATTTTCATTATTTTAAATTGCCTTTCCATGGAATTTTGATTTTCATTTGTTTTTTGTTCATTTTCGATTGATTTTCATATGAAAGTATTGTTTCTGCAATCGGACTTGCAAAGTACAACACTATGTGTCTAAATTTTTTAATGTAATTGTATGAACGCGTACGGTGTGAATGTGCATAAAATGTATTATGGGAAGTTCAGAATGCCGTATGCGGGACGCGCATTTATTTTGGTTTTTTTTTTCTTTTATTATAATTTTTTTTTTAATTTATGATACTCTTGTGTAACATCATGACGATGATGGCAATGATTACGATGATCATGACATCAATATTAATGATATTGATGGTGGCGCACAGTGGGAGAAATCTGGCAACAATTTAGCAAAATATTAAATTTCAAATATTAGCTGCCATTTTTAGATTTCTTGCAGTTTTTGGGTAAAATGCTCAAACCCACCGCAGTGAGAATATACCAAACAAGAAATTTTAAAAATAGTAAAACTTTGATACCAAGTACTAGGAGGTCTTGGAGCACGCTTGATTGGTTTCATTTGGTCTAACCTCAAAATATAAAAGTACCTAAAAGTATTGTAAGACATACATTATAATTGATGATTAGATTAAACATATTCTTTTGGTTGTGAATGAGTTGCTTGGTGCCCCCTGTAGTTGGCACTATTAGCAACTGTAACAGCTGATTACTTTTGGCCAAAAGATATTTGTTAGAAACTCGCTTTATTATGAAATATGAGTTCTTACGTGGAACCACGGCATCGCAAACCGCGCAAAACATCAACAGTGTATTTGACTCTAGTGTTATTAGACATCAGACAATACAAAAATGTTTCGTCAAAGAACGCACAGGGAATTTTGACCTGACAATTATGCCACTCAGTCGCCCACAATCAATGGTCAATAACTAAGAACTAAAGGTCAATGTTCAGGCTCACCCATCTCAAAGTGTACAGAATTTGTCATTTAAGTTAGGTGTTTGCCAAAAAAACAGCATTTACTCACCTAGCTTAAATCGCTAAGGTGAGAAGTTGGATAAGTGTGTTCCATATGAGCTCAATGAAAAACAGAAACAAAGAGAGTTTAGGAGCTTACTTATCGTTCCATTCGATTCATTTTTGAATCGAAATATTACTTGTGATGAAAAATGGATTCAATATGACAATCGTTAGCGTTCAGCACAGTGGTTGGAAAAGGATGAGTTACCAAAACACACCCCAAAGCCAAAGAGGTGTGATCCATTATATATTTCATGAAACCTGCCTAAACGATTACAGCTGAGGTATACTGCAACAAACTGGATAAGATGATGCAAAAACTTAAGCATAGATTGGTCAATGATTGACTTCTATCTTACTGCACGATAACGCCAGACCTCACACAGCAAAAATGACTGTGGCAAAACTACAGGAATTGGAGTTGGTACTTCTTCAACAACCCCCATACTCTCTGGACTTAGCACCCACGGATTACCATTTGTTCCACAATTCACACAACTGTTTGGTAAGAAAATAATTTATTTCCAACAATGCTGTAAACATAGCCTTCCAGAAATTCATTGACTCCTGTCAGGTATTATACAACCGTCCTGAATTTTCTTCTTCTTGTATAGATAATATGGGTGCTTTCATTTCTACAAATCTCATACTACACGACCCAATATTTACAATATAAAAAATAAATTAAACCAAAGATTGCTTCATTTTTTTAAAGTTATAAGGAAAACGCCGCCAGATTGGCCATTTGTCCCACTGTGTGGTGGTTAGATATTGTTACTTGGTGACGATAATTATGATGACGATGAGTATAAAAATTCCTTTTCAGTATGCAAAATAAATTCCAGTACTTTTATTTCACAAATGTACACATTGGTTTTTTTCTGGCATGATTGTTTGTTAAAGTTTATTAAAGAGAAACAATAGAATAAATAAAATATGAAATGTCATAGAATATCCTACAGCAAGTAGTCCTGTTATAGTCTATCTATACTGAGATAGACTCCTGTCTAGTGATCAAAAAAAAAAAAATTATTAATCTATTAATTGATCATATGATTAATCGAAGGAATCGATTATTAATTGCAATGAATCGCAACAAATTAATCGATTAATCGATTATCATAAAAAATAAATGAAATACAAGAATTAATTGTTTACATGTTTATCTGACTTCAAAAAAAGTATGTATGTTACCTCAGAACTGTTTTCTAGGGGATGATTCTTTCTTTATTTGAAGGCAGGAGCTTGTCATGTAGTCCCATGTAATTTTGAAAAAGATCTGACCAGTAATTTTTGATTTATCTTTCATAATGCGCGTTCCATTTGCGCTACTTAAAGTCAGTTTTCTCTTTTGTTAAAATTTTGCACTTTCTTCAAATATGCTTTAGAAATTTATTAGACGCTTTCATTAGAACTTATAAGATATTAGGTAGAAATAAATCCAATTTCAAACTTTATGTTGTAGTTAGTTGTTTTGGAAAATTTCATCATACAAAATGTAGAGATTTATTTAAGAAAAAGAAAGTTAAGTTAAGGAAGGTGTGTAAACATTTGGTAAATCTATGCATACTTCTATCTATTATTTTATACAAAAAAGGTATAATTTGTTTAAAATCGAGTTTAAAAACAAGAGTTTTGAAAGTTGTTAACCGATTTCGTTTTTCTGTAGCAGTTGCACCTGGTTTAGAAAGAAGCATACAGAAGTTCCAATTAAGAAACATTTTCATCTCTTCCCTAGTGTCAACCACATTTATTTACAATTAGTGGGCCGGAGAACTGAGTAAGTAGCTTAGTTCGTCTTGAGGATGTGCCATGGTCTTATGGGGAGCCCATACGTCAAACTCATTATCACCAGCAAAAGACGTTTCACTTCCACTCCCAATGCTGTCGTCTGTATGTTAAATTTCAGCTATTTCTTTTCTTATGTGTCTCATAGCTATGGACAAAGCTATGGGATTCAGAAAATGGATTTTTTTGAATTTTGAATCTATGAAAGTTGATATTGCCAGTGTATGAATGCTCTATTTCTCCAAAGCGATGGGCAATTTGCTTTAATATGTTTGTTTTTAATTTGTTTGCTACCAGATTTGTACAACTTTTCGATTAATCGTGCCATCACGAGTCGTGTCGTATTCTGCAAAAACCACAGGCAAAGTAACGAAATTGTGGGGTTGTTGTTGTAGAATTAGACACGAGGCTGAGTTGTTTCTAATAGTCGATTTATAGACGATATACAGTGCGCTGTGATTCGAATCTATAATGAAGCGACTATTGATGCGAGTCTAATTTGACAACAACAACAGCAGGGAAAATGACAAAATTGGGGAGTAATTATTGTAGATGTGATTCGAGTGAAGAATTCGAATCTTATATAGATACTCTTTGATTCGGTTTTTTCGAAAGGTCACTCTTAGCAGTGTTGGGCCACACATAATCAAAACAAAAAACAGCTATTCGTGATACTAAAATAACACTGTGAAGAACACAACCCAATTATAGTGATACGACATAACATAGACACAACATTGACGCTACTTTTAGAGTGGTCAGTATGCAGCAGTATACCATTGTAGCCAACTTTTTGGCCATTGTTGCCCACTTTTGATGGAAGCAAATAATTGAAGTTATTTATGGTTGCGTCAATTAGACACAGATTTTGTCACAGTATAGACGGCTGTGTCAAATCAGCGATGTTGAGACAGTGTATATAAGCTATTAAAGTTGCATCATCATCATCAGGGAGATTAATTGGCAAAAATATTAGTGAACTTTCACTGTGATAAAGCTTACAATTTCAGGTGCGATTTAGAAGACACTTTATGTATCTTTAACAGAATAATATATGTCATTCTATAGTTTCAGAGAATTGGTACTAATACAGAACATGAACATGAACAGGGTTACTGCCACAATGGCGCTGGCGTCCACTGAACCACTGAAAATAAAAGTGAATGCTTTCAGAATAAGAAAAAACTGTTCGATAGGTCTCCTTTTCGTATCACTAAGGTGGAATTTGTTGTCTGCAATCATCGTCTAAAAGAAAACTCAGGAAGCGGCATGGTATTCGCATCAAGGCCGCTAGCAGATTGTTCAAAAAGAACAAAGAAGAACATCATTAAAACTAAATACAGTCCACTTAATAAATCAAGACAAGGAAATAACACATCTTGCCGAAGGCAGAATGTTTAGGAATGAACTTGGTTGCTGCCACGATGGCGCTGGTGTTAGGGCAGCGGGGCGACAATTTAATTAAGATTTAATAGATACTAAGAACACATGCTAAACATAAGATAGGTATAAAAGCAAAGAGTCTAGGTAACATTTGCATTTTTGACCAACGCCATGGCCTTTTATATCTCGCTTCATCGTGTGAAGCATTTAACATGCCAAAGATGTTGAGAGCCTATGGCACAATCAACGGATGGTAGGCGTTGATCTGTTTGCTAAACCCAACAAACAATTAAAGAATAAAAGTGCTCGGGAAAAAGTAGTATTTGTCGCAAATTAGGAATGTTTTTGATGATTACAAGGTGAACAAGTGGATGCTACAATAGATTTTTTCGAAATACATGATAGCGAGTCTGATGAGATGCGACAATGTCATCTAATCCATCAACCAACACCAATATTCGGGAGAATCAAACTAACACGTCTACCAAGAGCCAAATTGATTCAAGTGACAGTGTACTAATACCTAGCAATCATCACTATCATTGTGGCTTGTGCGAGAAATATGATAAGCACATCCACCCCAAATGTTACTCGTGTTTGCTTCAGTAAAATAATGTATTTCACAAACTTTCATAGGAAAATCTCCGGTGGATCAATACCAGCAAAAAATGATTTAATGAAATTTCATTTGTTTCTTAAGAAATATGAAAGTTAACTAAAGAATAAAGTTATCCATACTTTGCCTTGGGATATTTGCAATTTTTCACAAATTTAAATTAAAATGTGAAATTTAATTGAAATTTACTATTGTAGATTAATAATCTTCCATTAAATATATAAAATGAAACAGAAAATAATACAATACTTAAGAGATGTAGAGTGCATAAGAAATAATTAGAAAAATAGTATCCTCAAAACATTTCTTGTCAATTTGACAAGTTAAAAGAAAATAATTTCAATTTATGTTTGTTGAACAACTTACAAAATTCTTAATTGATTGCCAGCTGGAAAAAAATTTAATGGCAAACGTGACAATTTGTTTTCATCCAAATATCTGCAAAAAAAAAACAAAAAAAAAAATGGAATAAAATAGAAGTTACAAAAAAAGAAATAAAACTTAATAAGTTTCCTAAGATTTCTTTATCACAATTTATTGATTTGGTAAATAATTTAATGTTTGTCCATTTTAGGCTTTGGGGAACATACAATAAATCATCATCATTAACATCATCATCATCATGACTCAATCATTATTTGTATTTATTTTACCAAGTGCTTTTGTGTGGGTAGGGTGAGGTGTGTTTGATACTTACAAGGTCTTCATTGGTATATCTCGGAGACGTTCAAAGGCATATGATGTAATTGCTTTTATAGAGCAAAATTTTAGAACGCTGCAAAAAAGAATAAAAAGAAAATTAAGAAATACTTACATAAATAAGTCTCAGTTAAGATTTTTATACATTTTACAACAAATAGAAATTCTGACGATGGATGGGTTCAAAGGTTAACTATGTAGTACGAGTATATGTCACTATGAGTTATGTTATAAGTTTTCAATTTATGTAATCTTATTTATTGCTTTGAACAGTCACTGAAGTGCTACTTGGAGACAGAGACAGATAGCCGTTACATAAAGTGAACAAATTCATAAAAAACTTATGATATGAGTTCAGTCTGAGTATATTCTTATATTCGGTTTAGACTGAAGCAAAAATCCGATTTTTCCATAATCACGTAAAAAATCTGATTATTTTTATAACAACCACAGGGAAAACTGACGTCACTGAGGGTTGTTGCCATGGTAACCAAGGTTGATTATAATCAGATTGAAAAAAAAATCAGGTTTTTAATCAACAGTCGACTGGTCACAATCAGGCAATTTTAAGCAATCTAAACCGACTATTAGTCTTGACTGAGATCATAAGGTTTATGGTATACAATGTATTTTGACAAAAATATCGCTTATCTTCAGTAACTGTGAAAAGTAACGGTATCCATTTGATTTTGAAGAGAGTGAAGCTATTTATAGATTTGAGATCTCTGATTACTTTATGTACTTCATTTCTATGATGTTCTGTGTAAGATATTATGCTTAACCGGCTGGACAAAAGTATTTTGACATTGGATTCATTTCAATTTTCTTTTAAACCCAATTTTGAGCTACTAGTCAGTGAACGAGCTGATGCTGATGCTAAACCATAATCACCATTACCATTACCATCACCAAACATAGCTCCCAGTGCTGTTGCTGATGAGGATGATGATGATATTGTTATTTCATCAATTTGTGTTGATGCACTGCGCATGAACTTTTCGGGTTTTGTCCCGCTAACTGGCAGAGTTGCTACTGTTGCCTCTGAGTGAGCCAATGTGGAACGAACAAATTGTCGAACATGCTTTTGATGGGCCGTTAGAAAACCGTCTGATGAGCTTGTCGGGTGGCCACCCAAAGTTTCGGGTTGTTGTAGAAAACTTTGAAATTTCGATTTAGAGGATCTTTTGCACATAACTACGTTGTTAACTGGTTACAATTGATGTTGATGACTGAGCTTTGAGCTGTTAGGTCAATTGGGTCGTAGTTAAAATATTAAACGCATTTTCGTTACTGCCATACATGCCCATACCCATAAGAGCAGCAGCAGTACTCGTACCATCACTAGCAATAGCAACAGCACCAGCACCGCTGATTATCGAACTTCTTGAACTTGAAGAGATGATCATTTGTTGGGTTTGTTGCTGTTGCTGTTGTTGATCGTTTTTTTCTTAAATTATGGGCAAAATACGTGAAATAAGTCAAGTTCTACGAAATCAAATGACTACAGAGTATAATAAAGGAATTCCGGTAGAACACCTCAGCAGATTATTCAAAAGGCCTCGGAAAACCATTTCTAAACAAACAAAATAAAACTAATTCAGTAAACAACTGTGCGTGATTGGGCAGACCACGTAAAACAACTTCCAGAAAAGACCGCTGAATAATGGTTAAATTTAAGGAGGATGTCTTGATTACACCACAAGTGATATATCCCGTCCAGTTCCATTCATTTCACCAACAAAAAAAAGGTTAAACGGTTATTAATTGCCCACAAAATTTGTACACAACCCTCAATCGTTTTGGGAACAAATTTTGTGGACTGATGAAAGTTCCTTTGAATAGCATGGATCAAATCGGGATGTGTGTGCATTAATGACTTGGGCGATTTGGTACCAATCGATGGCACAATGAATAAAGGCAGTTATTTACACATCCTAAGTGACCCCACATTTACTTCCGGTGACTGTCTCATTGGAAAAACCTTTATCTTGCAAAAGGACAATGCTCTATGCCAGAATGCCCAAAAGATAACCGAATTTCCGAGAAATGTGGAAGTAAATATAGTATAAGATCTTATTATAATAGATAATGTTTGGGCGTACAAAAAAAAAGACAAGCCCAAATTTAACAAGTCACGCGTGGAGATGATTGCTGAGGTTGAAGGACTTTGGAAGCATTTTTTATTGGCATAAAGGGGGGAAAGGAAAATAGGGGATGCAAAAACCTTACATTTATAGTTTATTTACAAAACTTAACCTAAACACTAGAACTAATTTATAACTAAGGATCAATACTTAATAAAACTAATTAGTGAATTAGCCTGTTAAGTATTAATCAACACTAGGAGAGTGTAATAATTGATTTGCCAGAGCAGTAGAGAGAAGTGTCGTCAGCAAAAATTAAAGCTTTACAATGATTAAGCGTTGGTATGTCATAGGTGCAGAAATTATAGAGCGTGGGACCTAACACAGAACCTTGAGAAACGCCTGCAGTTATAAGTTTTTTATCAGACCATCCATAATAACCCAGAATATCCGGTGAGTAATAACTTGTGAATGAGGCCCTTGTGCCATACAGTATCAAAAGCAGCCTATATGTCCTATGTGACCATGCTCACGGATTTCTTGCAATTAAGTAATCGCTCAAATATTTTGGAGAAACAGCTCAACAGACTTATATGGCGGTAGCTTACTGGAGAGTCAGCAGGTTTACCTGGCTTTGCAATTGCAACGATATAAGTTAACATCCAGCAGCGAGGAAAATAACCAATGCTAATGCATTTATTAAGCACTATAGCTAATAACTTTAGCGCTCGTTTGGGGAGATATTTCAGGCAGATATTTGGTATGTTGTCAGGGCCTGGGGACTTCTTTGTCTTTAGAACACGAACAACTTTATAGACATCCGCAAAAGTGATAATATCATCGCTAGGGAAAACATTATTATCCAGTGAGCAATACGAGCTGTTAACAAGTGCCACAGTGGTTGGATCTGAAAGCGAATCAGTTAGGTGATACTTCTTCTCAAATATTTCACTCATGATATTAGCTTTCTGTACTCTAGTACTGTAAACCTTATTATTGTGACAGAAGCTAGGAACGAATTGTTTTTTATTTTTAATTATTTTGGTAATTTTCCAAAAATGATTAGGAGTTTGAGTCTAAACAGGATAGTTTATTAAATTCAAGACTTTATAAGTATGATATCAATTTGAATAAATTAAAACAAAAGTTTTCTTTAATACAAATATTTTTAACATCTTTCTGGTAATAGTTTATCTGCTCTAACTTGTTTTATTCGATACATTTGATTAATCACATCGATTCTTCAAATTGTTTAAGCCTCCCTACACAATATATTGTACAATTTAGTGCAATCATTCAAACTAAGCCACTGTTTTGTCATTTTGTTGATCTCTTGTGCAATCATTACACATTTCAGATTTGAAAATCAATGGGAAAGAACCACATTGGGGAGAAAAGCAATTTAAACAAATTTCATTAAATTTGGGTATTTTATTTTTTTGCTTGCTATTGGACAATGATAATCAATATAAATTATATTACATAGTGTTGTAATATATAGATTTCTATTGACTCTTCCTTTGTCGAGGGTATAGAATGTACATATGTTCACGACTCTTCAAAATTTCATCTGAATACATTGAAACATCGATAACTATTGCTAATGATGCAATCATCATGTGGTTTCGATTACACTGTGAGACAAAAAAACAAAAAACCAGAAAGAAGGCTATCATTGGCTATGCCAAAGATGTAATACTCTTCACGCTCCTCCTGGTTACATCCAACCTTCCTTTCTTAGCATCACATCAGTTTGAGTGGCAATTTTATTGTACATTTATTCTTTAAAAGTTTGCCATTTAATTTGGGTTTGTATGGGAGGTAACCCGAGAATCATGAAATTTACATTGTTGATGAATATAGATCAGAAACTTATAGGGTCCAAATTTCAGTTCGATACGTTAAAAAAAAAAAACTTTTTCTAACAAGAACATTTATTTAAAGGGGGGTTTGTATGGGAGGTACCCCCCTAGTGTTCCGATTCGGCTGACGGCGACAAATGTGCTGCGTATGGTAAAAAGAAACCTATGAGCAAAAATTTCAGCTCTCTAGCTTAATAACTGAGGGACTAGTTTGCATACATACAGACAGACAGACGGACATGGCTAAATCAACTCGTCTCATCGAGCTGATCACAAATATATATACTTTATGTGGTCTGCGATGTCTCCTTCTGAGTGTTACAAACTTCATGACAAACTTATAATACTAGTCACTCCCGTGAAGAGTATAAACATAGAATGGGGTTCCCATACAAACCCAAATTTAAATAAGTGTTCTGATTAAACAAACTTTTTTGTTTTCAATCTTATCGAATTGAAATTAGAATATTATAAATGTGTAATCCATATTCACTAACCATGTAAATTTCAAGATCCTAGGATTCCTAGGAAGGGTACCTCCCATACAAACCCAAATTTTCATTTTGATTAATTTCTTGTAGCATTCTTTTTGATAAATATTTCACATTTGCAACAAAAATAAATTACTTAATTTAACATAACTTTGTACAGAGGTGCATGCTTTACGTCCAACGTATCTGCATACATAGATCCAAACCTTGTGCGGTGGTACGGAACACTTCGTGTGCGAGTCCGACTCTCACTTGACCGATATTTTAAATTTTATCATGTTCATTAAAATTTCCATATTCATGACGCAATTCATAAAGTTAACTTAAGACCTCTGGTATTACATTATCAATCTCACTCCTTTTTATTTATATCCATATGTGAAAAATAATTCGACGGACATTGGCACCCAACGCACACAATTAAGATGAAGTTAGAAGTGAACTCAATTTAACTTCTTCGTTTTTCAAACATATAAAACCACCATATGCGTTATTGTTGATGTGAAGCACGCACATTGAGTTCTTAGTGTGATGACAATGATGTTGATGGGTCCTCAGCAGTTTGGGGATTTCCGTTTCTTCTTTTTTTCTATTTTTTTTTTTTTTTTTTTTTTTGTGTTAAGCTCTCAATGCTTTGTGTGTATGTTTCTGTATCATTTTAGATAAACGTTTATTTTTCCATTTGAATTCCTTTCACCTTATGAATAGAGGAGTCTTTAATATTGGCAATAGTTTGTAACATAATCATACTCGTATAACATATATACAATATTTTTGATCAAAAACCAATAACAGAATTCAATCAAATCGATTTAATTTTATGCAAAACCTTTTTTCCCATCATGAAACGATTAATTAACATTATTATTATCCATGGTCAATTAACCACACATTCTTTGACAGTCTTCTGGACCAGGAATTTTCAACGATTTTTCATCTAGGTTTGTTAATTCCATTAATATAATATTCTAGTGTAACATTGAAAGAAAATTCATTTGCAAATTGAGTAAAGTAATCATTTGAAAGTGGTGAAAATGGTTGTGAGTGTAAGAAATAAAGAGTTTAACTTTGCGGTGAATCAAATGTTGATACTCATACATAGATACATACAATATTGTCACACTGAAAGTTTTTTTCATATCTTTATTGTATTTTTCTTTTATTAAATACAACTTAACATATAAAAAGCAATTTAAAATTTCAGTCAAAAGTCAATTAAAGTTGAAAACTTTTTACTAAATCCTTATGAATTGCACCCAAATAAATATAAACAAATTTATTCTTATTTCAACAGTTTAAAATTTCATTTTTAATGAAGCGAATGAAACTTTCTATGAAACCGAAATTAGAAACTTTCATGTCCATTTTTTAATTCAGTTCAATTTTCCATTTCGCATATGAAAAACTCCAAGTGAAGCATATCGCAATGTATCCATAGTGGAAAATTTACCAAACACACTCTTACTTTACTTACTACTTCCTTCCTTGTTTGCTTTCTACTATTCAATATTTTGTCCTTTCTCTGCCTGTTCAAAGTAAACAAAAAGTTGGTTTTTTTTTTCTCCCCTTTCCTATAAACTGAAAAAGATACAAAATATTTTAGACCCACAACCCCAAAACCCACACACAACCACCCACACACACTCTTCCTACATACACTTATTTGATTTCACTTTTGATGTTGATTTTTAGTTTTTTGGTTTTGGCTTTACAAAATATTTTCCTATATCTTTCAATTTGAATATTTTAAAGCCGAAATTTTTTATTCTACAAAAAAATCTAAATTTGGTGTTTCCTTAAATTAAGTTATTAATTTAATAATAATTAAGGAAGACAAACAGTTTGTTAACAATAAATAATTTAAATTTATGATATGATATCCTCTTTTCCACCTAAGTGATTGATTATATGATATTCATTTAATTTTTGTATTTAGATAGAAGTATAAATTCTTCTTCTTTCATTTACATATATCTTCTCTTAATGCTATATAGTTTTCGACAATTGTCTTATTTTAATTAACATGGAAAGAAGACAAACACATTACATCACACTTAAATCTTAATAGAATTCAAAGTATAAAGTATATGGGAAATTATTGGGTTTACAAGTAAGTTTTAAAGGATTGCCGGCAGAGGGTACCAGTAGGGTTGAAATTAACTTTACCTTATTTAAGAATAAATTCCATCTACCATAAGTGTCCAAAACATATTTTTTTCGTTTGATAACTTTTTTTTTTTTGTGCGTGAAAAACTTCATTCGCAAGAAGCATTGGTATTTTCTTCCACCTGAAGAAAACAGCAGCAGAAATTATCGACTGCTGTCTAAGGCTTACGGAGAGTATGCTCCTTCAATTTTAACCTGCGAGTAGTGGTTCCGACGTTTCAAAAGCGGTGATTTGTACATAACTGCCCAATGAACCGAATTGGAGGAAAATATGGATGAAAGCCCGTGCCATATCCAAGAAGAACTTGCGGTAACATTAGGCGTGACTCAACAAGCCATTTCGTTACGGTTGAAAGCCACCCAATGCGGCGATGAAAAATAGATTCATTACCACAATCCAAAATGCAAAAAGCCGTATGTTAAGCGCGGCAAACCCGGACCATTGACGCCAATGCCAAACATCCATGGCAGCAAGGTAATTCTCTGCATTTGGTGGACCAGAAGGCAATCATGTGCCATGAGCCTTTAATGCGATTGAAGCGCGCGATTGCGGAAAAATATCCGCAATGGGCAACCAGACATGAACCATTAATCTTTCCCCATGACAATGAACGGCAGCATGTCGCAAACGTAGTCAAAGCCTATCTTGATGGTACCGGATGGGAAGTCCGTACTCACCTGCCTTATAGTCCAGACCTTGCACCATCAGACGACCATTTCATCCGATCGATGCAGAACACTCTTACAGGAACACGCTTCACTTAGTTTTATTGGCTCGGAATCCATGCATTGCCAGAAAAATGGGAAAAATTCATAGCTAGCGATGGGCAATACTTGCAATAAAATACCTTCTATCAATTTTGCACAATAAAGTTTCAAAATAAAGACAAAAAATTCTTTAAAACTTACTTGTAAATGCAATACTTGCTAAGATGCTCAACGAAACTAACACAGCTAATACAAATAACGAACTGCTTTAATTTACAAAGATTTGCTTGAAATAGTTATAGATATTGTAATATACAAAAATGGTAAAGGTATGCTGTACTTTTTATGTGCCAAACGACAGCTTTTCATCATTTTTGACACCCCTCCCCCCTTGATGGCGTAAGCACACAACAGCATAAACACACTAACAGGCAACGGAAACTCGTTTATTTTAAAAATATATACACTACCTGGTGCTACAATCTTTGTGTCATGAGATGTATTAAAATTTCTGATGAAACCAAAAGCGTTTGGGTGTAACGCTGCTTTACACTGACATCCCCTTAATTTTTAAAAAAACGTTTTTATATTAAAATAAAAGACCACACAGCTTTATCTTTTTTCAGAATGGAAATCCAAACAATCCTTAATGGAATCTCCAAATAACCTTTAATGGTTTTTTAGAGCCTCAACTCAAGTGATAATATTGCATAATATTTCGCACTATTGTGGGTATTGTAATTTAAATACAACCTACTCATATCATTCCTGAATGAAAAGAAAAATTCAAGGACACATTTGTTTTCTTTTGTGTTTTTCTATATTTTTTGAAATAAAATAAAATAAATTGAATCTTTTTGGGGGAAAAAATTAAATAATCACTAAAATTTTTTGATAGAACTATCAATCACTTGTGGTGACTTGTCATCAAGGATATCTCATCATCATCATTATACGACTTTTTAATTGACTACAATGTAATTCTGTGATACGTGGTATCTATCAACCAATCAAGCATAGTTAAAATGTTTTGTTTTCTTTGTCTTATTTTGTTTAAGATTCTTTCTAAAGCATATACTTACAGACTGTCGATATTTGGTAGTGAATTGAAAAAGTTTTCATCGATAAATTCGAAATTGTTGCCGGTTAAGTCGCTGTCAATGGAAAAATAAAAAAATAAGTATGAGAATCATCATAGAATAAAGTACGAGTACGAGTAAAAAAAGTATAAAGTCCAATACAGTTGAGTAGAGGTAAGGTTAGAGTAATTGACAGAGTAACTTTTCCAATTAAATAGAGAAATTAAATTTTCCAAAGGTCATGAAATACTTACAGTGTTGCCAGATCATTTGTTGGTAAGTTTAATGGTAAAGTCGTCAATTGTTGAAAACGACAAAGTAATTCATCACCCCGACAAGGACAACTGAAATTTGCATTTGGCCAAACTAAATGAAAACAAAAAAATATAAATACAAATAGAAATAGATACAATAAATATAAAAGGTATAAAAGGTTGATTTACATATACAACAATTTTGGGAAGCCAATTTAAAAGAAGAAATAGTTAAGCATAAAAAACTAACAAGAAGAGATACAATATTTATTTCGGCTCTAACGAAAGATTATGCACCTTAAACAATACAAGCAGATACATATTTATTATTAGTAAATGCCTTTTTGATTTAAATTATACTGAACCAGCTGCAGCGGTACATTCTTACATCAAAATTAATTTGAAACTTGGTAACCCAAGGTTTGTATCTATAATATGGTATTGGTAATCCCTTCCAAATAAGACTGAAACATACTACCTATATGTACTGTAATCTTAACAGAACGGTAACTAAAGGACTCTTAGTAAAATTCATTCTAACCCACGGTTTGTACTAGAGCACTAGAGCATCGCCTGTGTCAGCACTAAGTAGTGTTAACATGTTAACAGTCCACACTAACACTGCGCACACCATGACACTGAGTCATGTAAGTTTTTTAAATGAGTCAGTCATTGACTCAAATTTTTGCTATAGTGTGAGAATCGGTACAACATTAATAGGAAAAGGCACTGTTTTCTATTGTCTTCATCTATGTCATATGTCACTGTCATATAAGTAAGTATACTGTCGTCTAGACGTATCTTCTGCTATGGCTCGGTATGACACTATTCGTTCGCAACTGTGTATATGTGTATATATGATTTCGATATGTGTTCAGTAATTGTTTTGAGCGTGTGAATTTAGTAAGAGAATTTGGAATGGCAGCACTGCGCACAATGTGTGCACTGTGAAATTGCATTGAAACACATAATACCGAGTCATGTCCTCTTACGAATCGTGTGTTGGGGTATGTGACTAGGTATAATACTGTCATAAAAAGACACTGTGGTCTGGTGTCTATCTATCTATCTATCGGCTATGACTCGGTATACTGTCGGCTAGTTCATTGACACAAAACAGCAGACAAGTTTATTTCATAGTATTCTAGAGCAGGCAGTGTGACTTTTCATAGGATAATTTTTTGATTAGTGTTGACTCGTGCAATGCTGTAGTTTTGTACCTATGCATAATGCTATAACGTTAAACTTCTCCAGCAATGTGGAAGCCATTGAAACATATACATACCATATAATCTAAAAAGTGTGAAAACTAAAGGACTTTATTTAAATTTTTTTGCTTTTTATCTTTAAGTCTTAGGAACTGATTTGCATAATAATGGAAGGACAAGGCCCTTTCATATAAGTATGTACATAAGTATGGTTTGAGGTCTGCTTAATACTATGTTGCAAGCATCATGCGAAAGAAAATAACCATGGCATTTGGCATAAAGTGAAAAGGGTAAAACGGAAAAAGGTGTGACACAGGAAATTCAAAAAATTAACAATCACTTTTCCTTTTTTGTTCACTTTGTGATTTCTTTGATGTGCTTACCATATATAGGTACATATGTATATAAATCATATAGAATGAATGTTAGTTCATATTTCGCGTAGTTCAACTTGTCTGATTGTCTATCATTTTATTATTATAATTGCTATTATTTGTTGTCATAATGCCCTTTTTAGCAATTTTCTATACATACATATATATAGTAGTAAGTCATCAATATAAGTTTGTAATAAGTGTCATTCCTAATATGAAAATGTCACATCACTTAAGAGAACACCAACAAGTAACACAACCAAAATACAATACTACTATTGCGTTCCACGCCTACACATGTAAAATCCTAGATTTCTTCTCTTCACTTCATTTAGTTACTGGTTGGTTTTTAAATTCTGTGTGTAAAAGACTCACTCTCCATCCATCATCATCATCTAACATATTTGATTTTTATTGCATAGTAAGTAGAATAGTAGTAGAATACTTACAACATTCACCAATTGGTATGTCATCGTGGCGCCCATAGGGTTGTTTGCGAAACAAATGATCCCAAAATTTCGCATCAACTTCATTTACGCAATTCCATTCGTCCGAGGCATCATCACAATCCACACTGCCATCACAGTTCAATCGCTGGGGTACACATTGCGCTGATGTATTACAATGAAAGAAACCCGGTGGACAATTGTCACTAGAATCGGGCATTAGTATAGCTGTTGCAACATCATCATTATTATTATTATCATCAATATTAGGAGTAGGAACATCCTTATTTGTATCCTTATTTGGTGTTGTATACTTTTTATTCTCATTTCTATTTTTATTAGTATTGTTAATGTCATCGCTTGTTGGTATATTAAGATTAGTATCATCACTAGGAATTCGTGTACTACTTAAGATTGATGTAATGAGTGATTCAGTTTTTCCAAGGGTTTTTCTATTTTTCATCCTCATCGTTGTTGTTGTTGTGATTAATGTTGTCATTGTTGTTGTTGTTGTTGATGTTGTCATTGGTATCGTTGTTGTTTTTGTAGTATCTTGTGCACATATCTCCGGCAGGAATGTGTTGTTGTTGGCATATTGTATGATTATCCCATACAATAAGAGTCTTACTGTAATCCAAAAAAAATATAAAAAACAAAGCAAAACATAAATTTTACTACGTACATATGTATTGTAGTAGTAGCATATAAAGAAAGATATACCATTCATGGTATAAAGAAAGAATAATAATAGATTACAAGAGAAAGATATGCGTAGATTGTTTGTAACCTCACATTACTTGTCTTGACTTTAATAGAAAGAAACCACATTAATTAGCTCTTCATGAGACAATAAGTTTTAATTGACATTTGACATTTTCTATCGGGGGTCTGTGAGTGAGTGTGCAGTTAGGATGTTTATAACATAGCAGATTACCAAGGGTCGTTCAATAAGTATTTAAAATAAGATTTTGCCACTATAACCATTTCAGCTATATGTTTCACATTTCCCAAAATACATGTCATACTATAAGATATCAAGAGGAAGATATCAAGTATAATGTAAAAGTTGAATGATGCCGAAAGCACATTCTGCAAAACATGGCTAAGTTTCCTATTTAATTGTAGTAGCGCACTTGATTTGGTTGCAATATCAGCACATTTTTCTTGGTCAAAAGAAACACCTTTGTTTCCTCTAATTTCTTCACTGTAGTTTGTTCATTCTTCGCAATAATTTCATGAAGATTATTCCCTACTAATCTAGAAAACAACAATCGTGGTTTTGACCTTTTCCAGCCGATGGTATACGGTTGTGCATTTTTTTATAGTCCCTTGGTGTCCGGCACATAAAATTGTATTCCGCTTTAATCAATGATGACGACTCAATACAAAAACTCCTGCATCTAACAGCTTTTTTAACTTACTATTGTAAATTGTATTTATTCTTTACTAGTTGACCTGGGCAAACGTTGTTCCACCTTCTATGTAGATCGCCTTTTATGGTATGTTTTGCCAACTACAAACATTTACAGAAAGAGAAAAGAATGAAGTGCACAATACTCTTGTGCGTACTCAGTCATCAAAATACATATTTTCCTTATCCTTATATAATCAAATAATTTGTGAACCGATTGAACTGAAATAAACACTTCATGTTACACAAAGCTTGCTACAATACATCATTGAAAACCGTAATAAAATTGGTTAAACCGTTTCTGAGATTAGCCTGCATAATATCACAGACAAACATACAAACAGAAACGGCTCGTTTACGATTTTATTATATGTACATATATACAAGCGAATCCGGTGCGCGTTGCTACTCCACGTCGTGATGTTGATTGCAAACATAATGTCCGATCCGGTCAAGCTATTTCTGAGTCCATAGTTAACATACGTACAGACATACATTGAATGTTATGTATGTAGATAGATATAATATGCCTGCGCTTTCATTCGTTTTAATTGAGCTGCAAATAAATTTCGTTTGAGCGGTATTGTTGAACTCGATGACGTGTCATTCTTAACAACAGCCTGTTGTAGGATTGATATTTTATGTGTGGTAATGTTGTTTCTCGCGATAATGTGTGGTAATGTTGTTTTTTTGCGGTTAATTAATGAAATTTTTAAAATTTTTTATCCTATAATGTGGCGCAGACATCAACAATACAAAAGCAAAAATCGTATTCAAAATTGATACAGCGGCTTGCGAGTATATTGAAAACACACACACAGCATTTCATTTATATATATAAGAATAAGATAAGATAAGAGATATTGAATTTACTGAATCCTTCCTTACGGACTAACAATAAGTAATAAAATATTAAAATAATTTCTAATTTTTTACCTTACCTCCAGTTGGAGGGAATGTATGTACTGAGTGCCCTTAAAATTAATGTTGGGCTGGAAGATCATATCTTCTAAGTTGTGTCCGTGATCTATGTCGAGTGAGTGCTTTTGCTAATGCATTCCGGTGCGTGTTTAGTTTCGCAGCATATATAAGTTTCATACTGCCTTTTTCATTTTTTACTGTTGGTATATTAAGATCGCTCGTTTTTAAAATACCAGGGGGCTCAAGTTATCCGATATAATGCAACCCGTATGGTCCAGTGCAACTAACTACAGATCATACATGAAAAGAACCGCCTCTATGTATCGTCTCAACTCTATCATGGTATAATGTGTCCTTATACCCTAAGATGTGCAGAAGTTCCTGTAAATGTCCAGGCAGTCTCATAAATGGTCTTGTGGCAGCAGCGATGGCAAAGCTCGACAAAAGCTTAAGGCTCGCGTTAATACCAAACATCATTGGGTGTCTCGCAAGCATGGTATGCTGAACTATCATCTTATGCAGTTATAATCAGGGCATGGCTACTTTGGTGAGTACTTGCACAAATTCAGGCATGCAGATGATCTACTTTCATCTGCACGTTCTCATAGAATGCACCCGTTTCGTACACCAGAGAGAGATAATAACGTCAGAAATGGGTGAGGTCCTTACACCATGCTGAGAGACGCAGATGACTGGAATACCGATTGCAGCTTTAATATCATAATGATGCAACAGATCTGCAGAGAAGAAGACTTTAATAGAAGTGTGGTCAAACCAGCTCTCCCTGGCGAAGTAATACCTCAATTGTTAGTTCCACCACGGTTAAACAAAAGAAAAACAGCCAATGTAGACACCATATAAGACTGGTTGTCCAGTGAATCGTGCATCCTAATAGGTCGGTCTATTAGGATATTTGAAGTTCTACACACCCAAAAACGGGTACTTATTAATCAACCCACGTACAAATTTCATAATAGCAGAAACAATAGCAGTATTTTGTAATCTCACGATGCCATTCCTTGAGTAAGTCAATACTTTGGTATGTTTTTGTGATACTGTGGAATTTTACATGTCAAAAATTCTGTCAATAGAAATTGAATGCGCTATATTATGTTTCAACTAGTCTTGAGTGACATGTTCATTGAGTTGTTTAAGTGGTTGAACAAGTAGAATTTTCAAGGCCTAGTAATTCTAATAAAATTATCATTAATTGTTTTTAGGTTTTTAGCGTTCTATCATTGTTAATTTGATAGATAATATATTGAACTGGCAGCCCTCCATAAAGGAATTTACTATGAAATATAAGAGACTAGATAATTATGTACTAATTACAAAAGATTCTCTTTAGTTGTTCATTCTGTGTGTTCTTTAATCTCCTTTATTCATTCAAAATCTTTCTTTTTTTTTGTGTGAGCGTCAAAAGTTTTAACTATGAGAATTTAAATGAATTAACTTTAAGTCCCAAAGGTATACGATTTTTTTTGTCCTAATGATTTATTAGTCAGAACTGATGACTTAATATTTTTTAATATCAAAAACTTTATAACTTGGATCAACAATTATTATTTAGGTCAATAAGTTTCAAATGATTTGTTATCTTAAAATTGATTAAGTACAAAAACTTTAACTTAAGATACATTAATAATAACAGACAATGACCAAGTGAATTTTTGATGAAAACCTTGCCGTACCTTAAGTGTTTTAATGATGAAATCATACCTATACTTGTGTTTTTTTATTTTTGCAATTTTACCAGTGCAATAACATTTATTTTTTATTTTATTTTCACTTGTTGTTTCTGTTCCTGTTTTCGTTTCTGTTTTAAGTTCGCCCTCGTTAGTCTTTTCTCAAATGAAAGGTCATCAATCATTTTGCTTTTACTCATTTCAATTTCCGTCAAATGACAATTCGTTTCGAATTGTCGATTGCCACACAGAATCATATGAATTGAGTTCAGAGGAAATGAGATGAGAAGATATCAGTGTACCATAAGCAATAAATATGTTTATTTTCCAGCATATCCAAAAAATAAAAAATAAATATTTGTACAAAGAAAAAATAAAGCCTATACATAGATAAATACGACATATTCGTATAAACAATCAAATGTATAATTCATTCTGTCATTTGAAAGGAATACATTTCAACCAAATGAGGCGATCGTTTCAGATTATACAAAATAGAGTAGAATAGAAACTTTGCAGTCCCATGACATTGTGACTGAAATTGTGATTTTCACTAGACAGCTGCATGGCTTTACTCACAACTGAAGTCCAAAGAATGAACTCGAATTGAATTGAATTGAGTGAGAGCGAGACACGAAATGAATGAAGATGAATGCGACTGTGTTCTGAGTTCAAAAGCCGTCTGCATTCTGTGAAATGAGTTAGAAAGAATTAGCATGCAAAACGAAATGAAAACTTCAGCATAGCCGAACACATTCGATTAATTCGAATTTTCGTTTGATTTGAGTGAAGCGCGCGATCGTACAAGGAAATGAGCGGAAAATAAGACGCAGCCCTTTGTTCTTATGCAAAAAAAAATGAAGACATTCGAATTAATTCGGTAAAAAACCTCTCATTCTCACTCATTCAATTCATGCATCTTTGTGTGAATGTTGTGCGACTGAGTCTGACGTCAGTGCACAAATTCACTCGAACTCTTTCGGCGTCGCATACTTTGTCACTCAGTTTATATTGAACATTGTTGATTCAAACGTAGTTTTTTTGCCATCATGCCCACCTGCCGGATGGCGGCTGCCAAGTTAGTTCCCATGCATTACGTGACCATCTTCAATTTAAATTATCATTGATTTGTCATTATATTTAATTATTGTTTTTGATCATAAATTCCTTTTTATTAGTGATTATTTCAATTGTGTTTGTCAACAATTACTTCAAATTACTGTTATTATATACATATGTGTATTTTGTATGACGATAAACGTAGAAAATCATGGGCCTTGGTCTTAAAGGTAAATAATTGCACTGCAATCATCTTTCATTTCTTACCTCTCAACAGTATCATATGAAAAGTAATGAATACAAAACTAAGTAAAGATATCCAACGCATGTTTAACTGTCATTCTATCTGTCTGTCTGTCAGTCTATCTGTCTACCTACCTATATGTTTTACTACACACCTTTGACTCATGCTAATCGAAGGTAAAATGAATAAGTGTGTGCAAAATTTAATATTCATAATGAATTATTAAGTATCTACAATACAAATTCTTAGAAGGTTTTTCCTTTCTTCCTTTGCAAAAGTATTTTATCTTTCTTTTTTTCTTTCCTTTTTCAAATAGGACACCATTAACCAACAACAGCCAACTTAACGGCTATAAAAAATTGATTTGACAAATAGCTTGAAATTGACGAATCCCACGTCCGTGTACCCGAAGGTCATTAGGGTGAAAACGATTGAGTCTCCTCCTGGTTTATAGTATTTGTATAAGGAAATAATAAAAATAAAACCATAGGGGATTGCCACAGACATGTGAATCCATTGTAATGGAGTACATGTGATATGTAATTTAAAAATCTTCAATTGCAAAATTTCCTTTAATGGTGTGTGTGCTAGCACAATTCATAACAATCCCAATTTTTCATTTTTTCTTTTTATACAAAAAGTTGCCCACCTAACCATTCCTCAAACGACTTTAAAGACATCATTCTGAAACCGAAATATGACGAGATTAAACAGGAATATAGTGACCCAAAGCATAATGTGCTTATTCAATCAATATTTAAAGTTGAAGCCAGACCGTAATCCGTGCAAAAATCTACAGACATTGTGAAAGGAAAGGCTTTCAAAAATTATTATAAAAAATATACTTTGAGATGGAGCGCTGCATAAATAGAATAATATTCCCTGTACACGTTTTTAGGGTTCGGTACCCAAAGGGTGCTAAGGGGACCCTATTACTAATCTTCTGCTGTTCATTTGTCCGTCCGAATCCGCTGTATCTTATGAACCGTAATAGATAGACAGTTTACAGAATGTGTATTTCTATTGTCATGATAGCAACAAATAATAAAACTAAAATAAAGTTAAAAACTTAAAGGGGTCCCATACAAGAAACGTGTGCTCCAATATTCACTGCGCATAGTTTTAGAAGCTTCATCAGATTGGTCCCAACATTTCAAAACATGTGATTTCGATCTTAACAACCAAAAAGAGTGTGGTAGACCTGAGAATAAGTTCAAAGCAAACCTTATTGGATGTCGGTTCATGTTAAACGCAAAAACAGATTGTAGACGCATCAACATTGTTGGCCAAATTGAAGATCCATGGAAAGAAGGGTTTGATCTGCATTTGATGTGACCAGAAGAGTGTCGTGTATTTAAAAAGCCTGATCAAACGGTTACTGGTGATTGCTATCAACAACAACCTATTGATTTGAACCGAACACTAGAAAGAAAAAACTCGAAGAATGGGCGATCAGGCTTGGAAATTGATTTTGCTACATGGCAATGCCCGAGTGCATGTGGCTATTACTAAGCTTCTGCCGTCCGTCCGTCCTACTCTAGCTGTATGAACCGTAATAAATAGACAGTTGAAGTTTTCATAGAATGTGTATTTCTATTGTCATGATAGCAACAAATAATAAAACTAAAATAAAGTTAAAAACTTAAAGGGGTCCCCATACAAGAAACGTGTGCTCCAATATGCACTGCGCATAGTTTTAGAAACTTTGTTATTTGTTTTGTTTCAAATTTTGGTAATTTTTTTATGTAGTATACTTTTAGGCAGTATGATTATTTCACTATTGCTTTTGATCAAATTTGATATGCACTATGAATACTGATTCTTCCCTAAACATAAGTCAAATCAATAATTTAATATTACAATTTCATAATAAATACATATTCATTGTGTTTGGAATTACTCGAGCATTCATTTTTGCGGCAAAAAATTTTATACGATGGTACGGAACCCTCCGTGTGCGAGTCCGACTCACACTTGGCTGATTTTTTATTTATCCTTGTACTTGTGTTCATTGTCATTATCATTAATTTTGATTAAGGTAACAAAAAAAGAAAAAACATAAATGGAAATAGAAATAGAAAATGGCAGTTAGTGGCACCATATTCTTTGAATGGCTTCATCTCCTTAAGTATGCTCCTCGAACAATAGTATAATAAACTATATAAACAATAAACAATACAATATACTGCTCGTAGTTAATAGTTGACTAAAGTATTGAAAGGTTTCACCATACACTAAACAAAACAATAACAAAATCTCTATTATTTATTATTACTTTACTTTCATCTCATTGTCTTTCGAAGTTAAATCGCCTTATTTGAGTGCCAACAAAAAAAAATGTATGAAAAACAATAATAAACCAAACACTTAATTACATTTTTATGGACTCTTGTACTCATATTCTATTGTACAGCATTGCTAAACTCATGTTTCTTTCATTGTCTTTCAGTTTCAGCGATTTCTCCACATACAATACGAGTAATACGACCGACTATTGTACTATGAAGGAAGTTCCAAAAGTATTCAAACTTTTCAAAGACAAGGCAAACATTAACTTCGGTTTAGCGAAAACAAAAGATTTTATAACATGAAAACGGGGACACATGTTAGAATCTGACGCTATTTCAGAAATGTAACAAATACATGTCGCCAATATTGTTAATATATCTCGTAACTCAAAAGCAATAGTGACAAGTAATTTATATATTCTGAATATAGAGAAAGCGATGATGCCTGTAAGATGGATTTTGTCTTAAGTCATCAAGAGGAAAGGGGGTGTCAAAAATGTCAATAAAATTATGAAAATTCTTTTCTTTTTAAGAGTATCGCTTGAGAACGGCTTGCTCTATTCGGATGTTTTTTTTTAATAATTCTCGTAAAATGTTTTATGTATTTTTTTATTATTATTTATCACAAAATTAGTACCAAGCTTTTATCGTGTATTTGCTGCAAAATATGATAACTGCTTAATGGACCAATTCGTGAAACAAAGCATCAGAAGTTCAACCTCAGTAAGTAGTTGGGATGCTGCGGTAGTGAAGCGATACTACCTTTCCCGACATTTAATGGGGAATAATAAAACAGCAGCTCTTATTTTTAAGTCCATTTTGTGAGGGCCCTACTACCATTGCCAATAATTGTAGAACTTCGATGCCATATAATTTTAACTCGATTCATTTTTCAATGATCTGTTTTCATTGATTAACCTGACTGATCTTAATATTGACCAATATTTAAGGTTCCGTACCCAAAGGCTTCCAACCATTCACTAAGCCTACGCTGTCCGTCCATCCGTCCGTCAGTCCATCAGTGAGCTTTATCTTATAAGCCATAAAAGATAGACAGTTAAAATTTTCACAGAGTGTGTATTTCTGTTGCCGCAATAGAAACGTATAATAAAATTTTTCAAAAATCCACCGAAAAAATCGGAAGTTCCATCATTTTTTTACATAATCAAAATAGTGTTTCGATCACTGCCACACTGCTTTCTGTTGTCTACAACATTTTATGTGTGGCTGGCTAATAATGCAGTGTGATGTGGTGAAGCAGTTCTCATATTGAAATGGTGTAAATTTATAAATTTAGGTTGATATTGTTTGTAGTATACTTTAAGGCAATAAAATGGTTAAAGCATTTTTTGATGCTTGCGAGTTGACATCCTGTGTTTTTGTATACATTGAATTCTTCTGCATGAGCAAGCTCTTCAAAATGGCTACCAATACAAGGTGCACTCTGCTCTTGAGACATTTCAATGATGTCCTCCAGTGTGCTGAGAAAAGTGACGGTCACCTCATAGATATCCATAATATTGGAAAAAATTGGTTCTAGTTCCTTCCTCTCGAAAGACACGTATCATCATATGCAGGTCACGTTGTTTATTGTTTCTCGTCATTTATAAGATCCTTAACTACTTCCTCGTAGGTTGAGTTGGTACGCTGCGTTGGCAGAGACAATAATGGACTTGGTAGTATACTCGTTTTAACTTGTCAATCAGTTTCTTTATCATGTTTCTGGCATGTTCATCTTAGTTGAAATGTTCATACCTTAATTTTGTTAAAACAAGATGGGCAAACTTGATCAAAGTGTTACTTGGCTAGTACAAATTTATTGCCAATTTTTGATAAGTTATGAATATCGGAGCAGCTTTACTAACTTATGGGATACTGTTTTGATTAATTGTAAACATACCAGTACACTAGGGCTGCATTCACAATGATTACAAATACTTGGTAGAAGCTGCCGGGACGAGGAGGAGTAACAGAGGATCTCTATAGAAAAAGATTCAAAATACTAAGACTCTCAGAGTCTGCTACTGATTATATTGACATTAAAAATTTAAATTAGTAGGACTAAGATCCTTTAAATAAAATTGGTATTGTAACGTCTTATAAAAATATGTAGTTATTTCTTCAAAATTTCTATCATCCTTAGTGACAATTTCAAATTGAATATTTTTCAAACTACCCACGTGCATTGTTTTTTCATATGATTTTTTTTGCGTTGTCTGCACTTTGAATTATGAACCATTTCTATCTCTTACTTCTTTACTATATAAATAGGGAAGTGTGTGTGTGTGTGTGTGTGTGTGTGTGTGTGTATCCATATACGACAAGAAGATCCTTTTTATGGCTACCGGTCACTGCAAATGGTTATTCTTGCGCCATTATGTCGTTTATTTTATTTTTATCGCGCTTCCAGCGACCCCATAGCAATTGCAATTGTCAAATGCGGATTCAGCTTACAGACTTCTTTATTCTTTTGTTTTGTTTGGTTTCTTTTTTTTTGTAATATGTGTATTAACATCAGTATCGCTAACATAAAATCAATCGATTTCATTTGGGTTTTCATAAATAATATTGACCAATTGTTTTGTTTGCAGAACTAAGTATAATCATTTAATAACAGCATAGTTAAGGCTTAAACAGATCATTAGTTCATTCATTATTATTATCATTATTATAATTAAGGTTATTAAGGTATTTTTGGTTGGTCTACCCATGTCCTTTGTGTCATATTTGTAAGTTCTATAGGTGGTCTGTCTCATTGCCCTCATGTCCTTCGTGGCCTGTAATCTAATGTAATTCTATTCTAAAACAATTTCCCAGTATGCATCATCTTTATATGTTTATTATGTGTACTATGTGTTTCCATGAAAGAATACTCTGGTGAGTCATTTGTTTTGTCCTAAAATATTGTAACTTGTTTTTCTATTAAGTGAGCCAAATACATGGTGCGCCATCTTTTATGTCGGTATGGAAACAATGAATTACTTTGAAAAAAACAATCGATTTTTCTTTATGGTGTATTTTTATTCAATTTGGTACTTTGTAATTTATTTAGACTAGTTTTTTAATACAACATGAATTAAGTAGCCGCCTCTATTGACAACAGCAAAAGGTGCCATCTTTGCTGCATCTTTTTTGTATTACTTTTTCGACCATATCGAGTGGTATAGAGACGGTTTCGGTACGTATGTTTGCCTTGAGCTCGCCAATAGGCTGAGGCATACACTTTACTTTTTAAAATCCCCAATAAAAGAAGTCCTCAGGGGTCTAATCTGGAAATCTAGGTGGCCAGTTAATGTCGCCTCTTCTTGACATCTGACGTCTAGAGAATTTCCGTTGGACATGAACGGTCTATCGGTAATATTATTTTTTGTTAATTGCACTTAAAACGGAAACAAATGAAAATCACCCTTCAAAATGAGCAGCAAAGTGGTTCCACTGGCTCAAAAATACTGAACGCGGTGACAATACGACACTTTTGTGTTCTGGACAATGCTCCGTCTGACCACTTCAACCAGTTCATTGGAACATTTTGGTCGTTGATGAACAGCATATATCTCCCATTGCTCTGTGCTCAAGAAAATTCGACACCAAACGACGAATAATGTTGTCAGACGATGCCTGTTAGCCACGATATTTTCGATAATATGCACATTGAGTTAACACAGCTGAACGACTTTTTTCAATGTACAAAGTCACTATTTCGGATCGTTGTTTCCTTGTGAAGCGATTTGTGGTTTTGTGGACGTTTCAAAGACATGTTCAATCAAGTCAATCGGTTGACAAATGTTAAAATTATTCAATGTTTACATACCGACATGGCGAATCGTGTACAATACTATAGATCCCACACTTTCATCTTTGGTATAGTGGACCAGACCCTAGCTTATTTACTTAGAAGAACATTTAATAATGTTGCTTGGCATTTGTTAGTTTTTACAGCCATGAAATTTTAATGAAATTTTACACAATTTTGTTTTAATTTCTGTGCATTTTTATACTCTTCACGGGAGAGAATAGTAGTTTGTCATGAAGTTTATAAGATACAGAAGGAGACATCGTTTTCTGATCATTCATATTCACCAACCATGTAAATTTCATGATCCTAGGGCTACCATTAGGGGTACCTTCCATACAAACCCAAATTAAATGACAAACTTATAAAGAATATAAGTACAATAAAAGTGCCACTCAAACTGTGCTCATATTTGATACTCAAACTGTGTTCTTTGTTGATACTCAAACTGTAACAGAGAGAATTTATTGAAGTGGTGCTAAGGAAGGAAGGTTGGAGTATTACATCTTTGACATAGCCTTCTTGCAATTTTGAGATGTTAGAGCATATTTGATTTTTTCTATTTCATTGTTTTTGGTTTTTTTTTTCACTTCTTCTTTTGGTTTCTCGAAATACGCGAATTACTTGCCAATCTCATTCCACCATTTCCTTTGTTTTTCATTCATTCATTCAATTGTGTTTTTTTTTTTTGGCGACCATTTTGTTTGTCTCTGATTCCTTTCCGGTACTGAACAGGCAACGCATGCTGAAATTTGTAAGTCTTGATTTTTATATCAATCGACATTCTTTCTGTATTTTCCACTTTTATGTGTCAAATAATTTTGCTTTCATTTCCATTTCTCTTCGTACTGAATTCCTGGTCAAATTTGTCAATTTTCTTTGGTTTATTCTACTGTTTATGGTATATATTCATTTAATTTCTAGTGCATTCCTCATAAAAATGTTAATTTTACTTCATCATTGTTGTTTGTTTAAAGAATCTTTTTGACTTTTCTCATAGTTCAATTTCAGTGAAATCCAAAAGTAAGTGAAGCATACTTTCTGGCATCATATTATTAAAGTGATATATTGTATTTATTAAAGTATAAGTGTTATCTATTGTGCATACATGTGTTTAACTATGTGGTATGTATGAGTATAAGTAGGAAATACACATAAATAATGGCAGCCAGCCAGCCCACTTGTGGCGGATATCCGTGGAACATAATTCAAAATGGTCACAATACATGGAATTAAGCCGAAGGCCTTAGCACCCAGTGCTTCTAGTATATCTTCTCTGTTAGTTTTAGTTTTTAAAAATAATAATAATAATAATAATCATGAAATTGGTAAATTTTAAGATAAGCTTTTCTAGTTAAATTGATTTGAATTTCCACTTGATTAGATTAAAGAATTCTGATTTATTAGCTGATGATGATAAATGAATACTCACTCAGTTTGACTCTTAAGGGGAGAAAGTTTATCCTATTAACATTGTTTAACTAAGTATCATTCATGATGCGACAAATTGGTCCAAAAAATTGTGACTAAAACGAAATATCTGTTCTTTGTTAAAATTTATTATTCAAAAAGTTCTTATCTTACTTCAATAAAATTATTACATCGATTTTCTAGATATTATAGTACCACCACCGGAATTAACGAATCATTTTGCATTGCATCAATTTGTGCTTATTTTCATTCGACACTTCGTACTTTCTTTCTAAAATAATTACAAAATTCAATTGGAAATAAATGACCAAACAATAAACAATGCAATCGATGCGTTATCAACTCTTCCTGTATCCCAAACAGGTGTGAAGGATTCATTTGGTGCAGACCTTTGTTATACCCAAATCCTAGTGAAGAATGCATCGAATTGCTATTAATTAAAGCATTTTTCATCATTATTTCTAGAACATTGCGGTCATTTGCTATAAAATCGTGAACCTTTTCTATCATTTCGGGAGTGCGAGCTCAAATTGGTAATGAGTCACATTTGTCGTCCTCTAGCGACACTCTGCCATTCAAAAAAATGTTTGTATTACTTAAACAATCATCGTCATACACTTGCTCCAGCATGTTTCTGATGTAGTTTAGACCTTTTCCATAAAAAAATACATATATGTATCAAATCGACATGGTGATCGATCCAACGATGTCGGTGTTGAGCACCGTCGAACTATTTTTCTCGTCTATTTTTATACGTATAGATAAACTAAGTGGCGGGTTCAAAACAACTGCAACTCTACCGGTACTAAAACCTAACTCCATTGACATCTACACAGATGGCTCCAAATTGGAGAAGAAAGTCGGCTGCAGCATCTTCTCGAACAACCCAAACTTAAAGCTCAGCTTTCGCTTATCTGACCACAAGCGGCGATAAAGTCCCTCTCGGGTGTATACACTACATCCAAGCTTGTCGCGGACTGCCGCTCTTCCCTACTTACTCTAGCCTGTCACGTATCCATACAATTATGCTGGGTGCCTGGACATAAAGTTATCGTGGGCAATTGTCAAGCTGACGAACTAGCCAAAGAAAGGATGTTACGTGAGGATGTAACGTCTCCAATATATTACAATATATAATAGTATCTAGCAATATTTATACACTTGTCCCATCGTTCTATTTTAATTTGTGTATGCCTCTGCCATGAAATTTTTTGGATTAATGTACCAGATTTTTAACTTTTTCATTAGACCGAAAATGTCTCCATTGTAGATCATCTTTAAGGGGTCCAAACAAATGGAAGTCCGATGAGGTGAGTTCGGGGCTTTAGGGAGGAAGTGGAAGGATCTCCCAACCGAGTTTTTGAAGTGTTTCTTGAGTTAAATGTGCTGTGTGAGAATTTGAAACTTGCTTTCTTTGTGGATGACTGTAAGTTGTCTTGGGACCCATCTTCCAACATAAATTTTCATGTACTGCTGCTCATACTAAATGGATGGCGTGCACATCTTCAGCTATTAGTTAATCAGTAATACCTTAAAGCGTGTTTTCCTGAATCAATGTGTTAATGCGCGATTCGAGAGAGGAAGCTTCAACTTCAACCGGTCATCCACTTCGTTGCTCATCACAGACACTTGGCTAAATATTCTTGAACAGCAAATGAGAAACAAAATACAAGGAAGCCTATTTGACGCACTGAAACTATTGTATTGATTAAACAACCCGTTTCTGAGATACATCGACTTGTCGATGACCGTCGTATAAGTCGAAAGAAGCAAGAAATTTAAATGTAGATCATCTACTTACATTATCTTTATCTTTATAATTGTTTTAAATTTTAATATCAGAGACTTTTTAAATCTTAAATTGTATGGATAATCACTATGAAGAACTGAAGAACTCACTTTATAAATTTACTGATTATTCAATTTCAAGTTTCAATCACATTTTTAAGGTTGAATAATCCAAATTACACATTGATTTTAATTCTATTTACCATAACTATATTGACCTTAAGTAAACCTAAGCAGTGGTGTGGTGAGGTGAGGTGAGGTGAGATTATTAACATAGATATAAAAAAAGTGAGCAAATATATGTATTTCTATTCATTTATGATAAGACCCAAAATTAACACTTTTTTCTTGTTGTATCTTAAAATAAGCACTTAATTTTAACCTTTTTTGTATCTTATTTTAGCCACAAATCCCAAATCGTGCTAATCTAACAATGATTGTTATTTATCGTTGACCCAGTTATTTGCAGAAGTAATTTACTTGTATGCACGTAGTATTAAATCTCAACAAAGTAAGACGTCGTATGAAACTCAAGTTATTTGTTTGGATTAAATGTTTGATTCATTTTATTGTTTACTTAGGTCAGGCAACCAATTTGTTGTTGATCTTACAATAAATTGTTCATCATCTGTTCACCTTTGAATACAAATTGAGATAAAAGTGTACAAAATGATTCAATGAAATTTTGTGAATTCTATTTCCATTAGTATCGTTATTATTCTATTCTTAGTCACAGAATTTCATTCAATTTTTTCTTACTTTACTTTACAAAAGCTTGATGTTTTAAAGACATGTGATTTTCACAAACATTGGTGATATATGATGTCATTTCATCTGTGATTTCGTCAATATGTCAATCATTTTTATTTTACATGAAAACAAGTGAAGACTGACTAAATTAATGATTCCGCGAAGTTTAGTGTTAAATGTCAATGAAAGTAAGAAATTCGGGTATGTGCTAGAAAACGCCGACGTTTCCATATTGAGGCGATTTCAAAGCAATCATTTTCAATTTTTTTTCGATTCCTGCAACACCCCTGATACTTAAATTATTGAGTAAATAAATACTTATGAACTAAATTTATGAAAATTTTAATTGCATATTTTTAGGTTTTGAAATCGCCTCAATATTGAGACGAAAGCGGTTTCTAGCACATACTCGATTGATTGACAATTCGATCGACTTCAAGATTTCCACACTTACAAAACCACGAAGTAGTCATTAGTAGTAGTAGTAGTAGTAGTAGTAGTAGTATTACTTTTTATTCAATTTTCGTAATATATACATACATAGGTAGAGATTAAAATTAACTTAATTTATACATTTTTGGAAAAAAGAACGAGAGGTGATTTTACAGCATGGCTGTTAGCGGTTAGCGGAATTCTGATATTAGAAAGTTCTATAATATAATATTGTGCTTGCTAGAGTGTTCCAACTGATTTCATGGTCCCCGTTTAATTTCTTTATCTGGTCATTTTGCTCAATTGAGTTTTTCTTAAAATGTGACACCCTAAATTCATTTAAAACAGGGCATCTTGATATGGAGTGCGTCAGTGCTTCCTGCTCATTCCTGTTGCATAGCGTACAAATGGTTGACATAGCTGGCCCGAAACGATTTGCATTCAGTGGTAATATGTCGCAGCGTGCTTTTATTATCATCATTATTTCACGTTGAATTAGGTTGGCTTTAAAATATTTTTTTACAGCTGCTGGTTGCAGGTATTTATAAAAGCGGTTTGTACTACCTGTTACTTTTTCCAGCATTGTTCTTCACGAAGCCACTTTTAATGCCTCAATAAGCTGATTGCAACGATTACACCAGTATTCTTCTTTCCCAGCATTCCATTGAAAACTTATATTGTGTTCTGCTTCCAGCTGATTAAATTTATTTGCCCACATAACATTTCCTCTTAGATTAGCTTTGGACAACTTATGAGTCAATCTATCTGCGTTATATGACAGTAAAGTAGTCATTATTATTGTACATTACATTCAAACAATTTTGTATTAAGTCAATTGCATGATCTAGAGCGCATAGAGCGAAATAAATTGCACACCGAACACATTTCTCAATTGGTCCATTGATTAAGGTACCACAGTAGCACCTTCTTACTGGAATCACATGTCGATCAGATCATTCTCGTGCTTTTTGGACAAAAAGATGTTAGCAATCATTGAACGATAACGGACGCCATTGACGGTGACATTGTTCGCATTGTCATCCTTGAAGAAATAAGGGCCAATGATTCCACTGGTCATATACCCCACCAAACAGTGCAATTTTATGGGTGAATTGACAGCTCCTGCTCCTCATCCAATCGAATTCGGCAGTTCTGTTTATTAACTTATCCATTTAACCAGAAATTAGGTTCGTCACTGAAGACAATTTTTCGATAAAAAAAATATTTTTAACAGAGCACGAATTTTTTTTTTTATAAGAAAATTTTTAAGCATTGTTCGGGTGTAAGTCTTTCCATGATGAAATGGCAATGCTAACTAAACATAATTGACTTTGACACATGTCACGAATCACGCGTCATCTGCCAAAAATACAACTCTGCAAGAGTACACATCAAAATAATCACCCTTTAGTAATCGAAGAAACGAACTCTGGTTTTGAAACAACAAAATATGTACGTCAATAAAACTTCTCTGTACCAAAATCTTGAAACTGAGTAACTAATGTCAATAAGTGTGTATAGAAATAGGCAAACAGGAAGAAAAGCATAGCCTTCCCAATCGATTTTCATTATCACGCTCATCATTTTCATAAGCAAATACTTAATAAGGTTTTCGACTCACGTCTCTATGCCTCTACTATACTGGACAAAATAACAGGGTGAAATCAGTGTGAAAATTAAAAAAAAAAATGATTACCTAGAATTCCTAGGATAGTCCCAGAAATCCTTATCTAAAGTATAGTACGAGTAGGTGGTTAAGATTTGAAAAGAATGACTATGTTATGGAAAGTACCAACTTTATATACATATGTTCAGTTTAAAATTTGACAACGCTTTGTAAGTACGATTTCTACGATAATCACACTAGTAAACCCTCATAGTAAAATTGTAATCATGGAAAAAATATCTCATCATTATCTGATACAAGATTCTACTCTGGAGGTGTATGCTTCTTTGTTTTCAGCTATAAAACATTGGGTGACAGAGTTTAAACGAGGTCGTACTAGGTGCCAATACAAACATCACAAAGCTCGGCCAAATGAGATGACCGTGTCAGACAGAAATGATGAAGAAAATTTATAAAATCGTATTGAATGACTGTCGCCTGAAAGTACGCGAGCTAGCAGATACGGAAGGCAATGATAGTAATGTACTATCTACGACTACTCACAATTATAAAAGAACAGCGTCGTGAGGATGTTTCAATAGAGTGTTTTACAGGGGAAAATTTGCTGCAAAGAAGTCAATTGTAAATCCATCTGCAGGTAAGGTCATGGCCTCAATTTTTTGGGATACGCTTGTGATAATTTTCATTAAGGAAAAACAATCAACGGAGAGTATTATGCCAACTTATTTCAGCGTTTCTGTTATAAACATGCATATGAAATGTCGGCAAGTGCGTACCATATTAACACAAATATTCGAACAACCTATCGGGCATAAGCCGAGGTTTATGTTAGAAACAACACAAGAGGAGATAGGCATAGTACTTTATATCGTCCGAACAGCATATGGTTGCTCAAAGCGCCATATAAATCAACTTAAGCCAAGATCGAGTTCTAGCATTACTATAAGTGATTCACCAGAATTTGTATACATATCTACCAGTAGCCAATAATCTCTTATCTCCGCAAATATCGTGCGATACAAGTACTCAACACATAGTGTCAGACTAGAAAATGTCACCCATGTTCCGTATAGATCGTCTACAAGACACGGCTCCGGCATGCCTGTACGTAGAAGCAACCATGCTCGTTGAGATGTCGACCGGTTCAGTCCGTCCGATTGTAATTTAAAGGAGGAGTTGTGTTATATATATGCATATGTTACGCACATTAGATTAAGTCGCCACACCTAACATGTATAAATATAAATATAGTATAAATAGTAAGCTTTGCAAAGTTTGAACTGCTTCTCACGCACCGTATGGAGCAAAATGTAGCTCTCTCAGAATTTTTTCTGTTTCCAAATTTGAAGAAATGGCTTAGTGGTAAAAGATTTGCCAACAATGAAGAGAAAGAGTCTGCCGTTGATCACACTTGATGTTTTGAGATGCTCTACGATTCTCACTATACTCGCACACAACTCGTTTGAACATAGAAAATCACGACGGTGTGGATCGAAACCATAATGTTTTATAAAACACCACACATATCACATATTTCAGGTTCATACCATAGGCCGTGCTCAATGGAGTCAGCTCATTCGTAGAGGTCGTCTTGACACGTATACAAGAATTATAAAGCAACGTGAGTAGATTGTAGCCAACCTCGAAATGTTTTTGTCTGCATAGAACTCATCCATGCTTTCAAATTTCCCAAAATTCCGAGCAAATGTGATCATCCATCAAAGATAATTAAAATAGTTCTTGTGAATTGCTTGAATATAAATTTCAATTTTCGATTTTGACAAAATCAATATTAGAAACATAAAATTTTAATCTTCAAAATCATAGTCTTATTCAATACATCACGATACATTAATACCTATTGCATATCTCAATTAAAGTCCTTCTTTACTTTTTTACATTTAGTATTTAGTATTAAAGACTAGTGAAAAACGACAGACTTAATTTACGTATCATGAAATTACCAGGTTATTCAAATTTTAAAGCAAGGGATCCTAACACAAGATCATAAATTGATAAAAAATGTGAGTGTGGTTTGTGCAATTTAGGTAGAAAACCGTGCCACCAGAATTATGCGGATGACTCTGTAAGTTTTGTAAATAATAGACTAAAAAAGTGCAGTAAATGTCGATCGAATTTGGTAAGTGGAAAACCTCATTTTTGTAAGATATCGAATCAGGTGAATCATTTAGTAACACACATTAATGAAGACATTTCAAAGAAACAACAAGACCAACTGGTTAGTGGATTAATAAGAAATCTTGCCAATTCGACATCTGAATCTAATCTTCAAGAGTTATCAATCTCTCAAGAACATGGACGATCTACGAGAATGTCATTGAATCCACCGAAGGTTAAAGAAAAACAGCACATTTCTGCAGATGAAGATTCTAAAATAAGATTGGGGCTTGGGCTTTCAACAAAAAAAAATTTGTTACTTGCAATTGTTGCAAACACTACAGAAATTTACGAAAATGTGGCAATGTTGTGGTCGTTATTGCGAATTGGGAAGATAGATGGGACTATTGCAACTGATTTAAAACTTGAAAATGTAATGACAGGAATTATGTCACATGCAAGTACCTATCCTTGTACCTGGTGTACATTATCTTCAGATAAATTAAAAGAATGTGGAGAAGTAAGGATGATCCGAAGCTGCAAAAAAAATCATCGTCAGTGGCAAGAAGAGGGAGGTGGTAAATCATGTGGTAAAAACTTTAAAAACTGTACAAACTTCCCGATATATTCTGCAGAAAATGATGATGCTAAAATTTAAGACATCATTCCGCCACTAGAACTACATCTGTTAATTGGTGTTGTAAATATACTTTTTGACAAAATGTTCTTAGAAGATGAAGATGTCAGCTCCCTATGGGCGAAGAAATGCAACGTTACTCGCGAATGTGTTTATGGATCTCAGTCATTTGCGGGAAATTCATGTAAAACCTTGTTAGATAAGACAGATTTATTGCGTCAGATATTCAAAATCAACCTTCTAAAATATGTAAAGTGTTTTGACGATTTTAAAACCGTTGTGAATTCGTGTTTTTCTTTGACTCTCGCTAAAAAATACAAAGATGGTATTGCTCAATTTAAAAGTAGTTATTGTGATTTGAGAATTTCCGTAACCCAAAAAGTCCATGCTGTTTTCTTTCATGTTTCTCAGTTCTGTGAAAACGTAGGTAAGGGATTGGGATTGTATAGTGAGCAAGCTGTAGAATCCTTACATTCTGATTTTAATACAACTTGGGCCAAATATAAAATATCCGACAAGCATTCAGAATATCCATCAAAATTGCTTAAAGCTGTTCAAGAATACAATGCCAAACATATATAAACCGGTCACTGGTGTGTAGGGATGCACGAGGAGAGACTGGATATTCCGTTTAGAAGCCATTGTAGGAGCTGCGGAAACGAAGAGGAAGAGGAGTCACTCACCCACTTTCTATGTCAATGCCCAGCCTTGGCAAAGACTAGAAATAAGTTTCTGGGCAAATATTTCATCGACAATCTCTCGGACTGTTCAGTCACATGTCCGGGTGATTTACTCAAATACCTAAATTCGACAGGTTGGATTTAGTAATACTGATTGCGTTCGGCGAGGAAGTGGTATCAAAACGGCACTCTAGTGCTAATTGTGGCTCGTAGTGGATTATGCGAGCCAGCCACGGAAACCAACCAAACCAACCAATAAATGCAATTGCTTAAATCGGTAATTCTTGGCCACTAGGTGTTAAATCAAAAAAACCCAAATAATTCATTTCAAAATCAATTTTTTTAAAAACGGCTCGATAAGTTATGGGTCATGATTTTTTTTTTTTTCCACTAATTATGACCTAAATAACAAAAATTTGCAAAAGAAAATGATGTGCTAAAACCTTTGATGAAAAGTTGGTTCAAGCCCACCGTGAATACCATAGTATATCGATAATGTTCTTTAATGTATGTCAATGCATTCAGCTTGAAAACGAGCAGATTATATTTGCTCAACTTGTTCCTTTTTATTGTTGGCAACTAAAATTAATGTAAGTAATAATTTTTAAAAACATTTTTCATTTTACTCATTATAGACAATTATTATGAGGACACAATGCAAATGTTATGGCCATAATTAATACAATATATATATATCATTTTTTATGATGGTTTTTGCATTTCATTGCAAAAATGCACTTAAATTAATTCATATAATTTTTTTTTCTGCATTTTTCTTTTGTTTTTGTTATATTAAAAGGAACAAGAATAAAAAGGAGATAGTAACAAGGACATTTATTTTTTATATCCATTGGCTATTGGGCATATAGAAAATGAATAGCAATCAGCAATCAGCAATAATAATAACAACAACAAAAATTGGGCACAGTTCATAAAATTTTGTTGCAATTATTGACGTTCGTCGTCAATGGTCACTGACACCTTCCATTGACTTTGAATTGAATTCAAATGATTGTTCACTGGAACATTCGATTTCTTTTTAACAAGTTTCTTTTTTTATATGAAATTTGTACAATAGTATTTGCTCAGAATATTCAGAAAATTCATATTAAAGAAGAGTATGTTGTAAAGTAATCTACTGATCTAGTAAAAAAAGGTTAAATTAAAGTAAAATCATGGACAAAAAAAATGAAACCCAGTGGTGCATTTAAACGAAAGCAACGCCAGGAAAAAGAAGAGAGTAAACAGAAATTGGCCAAAATAGACAAATTTTTTACTCAACCTTTTACAATTACTATAATTTGAATTTAGTGATAAATGATGCCGTTAGCAGTTGTGTGGAGATACAGTCTTTTTCGGGAATAGCATTAAGCGTTGGGATCTACTGTCAAAATTCACTGGCGAATCAGAAATCACTCTAAAAAAATTAAATCTGACTAGATGGTCTAGTAGAGTTAATACGATGTGTGCAGTAAAGCTTCGTTTCTTTTGATGTAATCAAGTCATTATCAGCAGAAGTAGTACTGAAAAGTTCCAATAAGGATGAGCGTAGCGAAAAATGCTAAATTTCGAGCTCGCATTGCTGTGTGAGTTCATGCATCAAATTTTGAATGATATCAATTATGCATCCAAAATTTTGCAAACACGCAATATCGATTTAGACAAGGCAAGTAGAGCTTTAGCAGATGTGAAAACAAAACTTCAATTTTACGGAAATGACTTTGAATCGTTCAAATGCAAAGCCAGTGAAACTGCAATTTTGTTGAACTAGTTTCTGATCACCGATTTCGAAATAGAGAGGAAATATTTAAAATTACAATTTTCATTAACATACTAGACCTAATAATAGGCCAGTTAAATTCGCGATTCATAGGCATGAGTGCAGTCTGTCAAATATTTCATTTCCTATCACCATCCTTTTTACTCAAGGTAGATGAAGCGAGTTTGTTACAAAAATTAGATGCTCTCCAAAGTAAATATTCTGATATAATAGGCTCCCATTTTTCAATTCACTTTATTAATATTTATCACCATGTTCTACCTAAATTGACCCCAACATGGACTGTTGAACAATTATGTAAGGAAATTGTAAATAAATATGCAATGGAAGGAAGGCGACATTACGGAAGTGTTTACCGCAATTTTATTGTTCTATACAATACCAGTAACTTCTGCAACAGCCGAAAGATCAATTAGTAAATTAAAAATAATAAAAAATTATTTAAAAAATAGTATGACTCAAGATAGACTCAAAAATTTGGCGCTCATAGCAATTGAAAACAAGTCGGCATCAAATTTAGATTTAATTGTAGTTATAGATGATTTTGCAAAATCTAAAGCCAGAAAAAGGTTGTGAAATAAATTGTTTAAAAAAAAAACTGTTGACTTTGTTTTATTCTCTTCTTAAAGTAACTGTAATCTACTCATTGTTTATTTTTGACTAGCTTTGCCTGCGATTTCGCACGGTATCCTTTACTCAGGTCGAACTCTATTCGGTAGTTTTTATGTGAAAGCGAAATAAACAAACAAATTCTCACAATAATTATATTATATAAGGAAGTACCACTAAATACTATCTGCTGTGTTACACATAACAATTAGTAGTAAGCTAAGGAGTTTAGTTTAAATAGGGCCCCAATTTCATTTTTGCCCCGGGGCCCTTGCTGACATAGCTACGCTACTGCGTATATGTCTTAGTTTTCAGTTTTTCTATACTTAAGATTAGTACCTACTATTGTTAACAACAAAAAAATAATAAAAAAAAATCTGTGAAATAAAGCATTTTATTTGAAAAACCTATTTTGAAAATACCTAATTTGCATTTTGTATTTAAATACTTTTATTTGGAAACCATTTTGCATTTTTATGTGAAATGGAAAAATAGCCAAGCATTTGCATTTTGCATGTAAATGCTTTTGATAAACCTTTTTCAACATCTCTATTAATTATTATAAAAATAATACGTCTTTCGATATTTGCAATGGTGACATAAGATCAATTCATTGGAAATCCTTTCGAAATCTTAAGGGTTCAAAGGTGCACAAAAACACAAGTAATAAGCAGATCTAATACAGTGTACAGATGTATCGTAGAATACAAAACAGAAGCTGCCTAAAGTGTTATGGAATACATTGGATGAGTGAATGATCTTGAATTATTAGGTGCCAAGCAGAAGCTATACAAATTTTAAACATCGCAAACATCAGACAGACATCATCTATTGACATGAGGGAAATATGTATAGCCCAAGTTCATGGCTAAATAGTATTTAAATATTATAAAATAAGATCGAAAAACATATTGTAATTAATGATATTAATTGTACTTACCGAAATTCTTGATAAAACTAGTTTTGTATGAAATTTTTCCTTTGGTTATTGACATTGACAAAACTTTAGTCATATTGACTGATGATGTTGATTTTGATGTTATCAACTTTATAATACTTTAATGGTTTCTTCGAGCGTGTTGTATTTTTTTCTTTCTATATTTTCTGTTTATTATTTAATTGTTTTTTAAAAATATCATAATGCTGCCGTGTTACTGTGAAGTCATAAATCAATTGTTAAGTACAATATTTAATTGGAATGGCATACTTTACGGCGTTTACAAAACACGCATCTAAAAATGAAATGGAAATGGAATGAGAAATATGTAGGTACATACATACATAAGTATATTGTATATTAGAAATTCAATTCAATTAAATAAATAAACAAAACACAACAAAACTAATAGAGAAATCATTTGCTAAATCTATTTACTTTTCATAAAATATTGTATACTCGCACTTGTACGAGTATTAATGTGCGAGTAGTTTATAAAATTCCATATACCATATACAAAATCAAGTCAAGTCAAGTCATTCATGAATTCCAATTTCATTTGTTTTCTCATTTGCTAATTGTAGTTTTTGGTATCTTCTCAATTGTTGTACTCTGTAGTTTCACCCATGTTTCCTATTTCTATTTTTATTTTTTATATTGTTTATGTGCATTTGAAATAATTCAAAGACCACAAAAAATGAATTTCAATTTACATATAAGACAACTTTGGTTTCACTGAAGAACAAATACCTTTTATACAATAGTAGTTCCATTGTATCTATTGTAAGAAATATTGTATTGTACATTGGATTTATTACGATTTATCAATTATAAATGTTATTTTCATTAATTGTTTAAATAAAATTATAAACTTTTAATGCCTTATCTGAAGAAATGTCTTATAAGGTTTACCTCCACTTCTTTCAGTAAAAAGGGATATTCCAATTCAATGGATCAAACATTTTAACTATAAAGCTTCATTGATAATATTCATATGTATATACAGTACTTAATGGAGCTCTTCTTCACCACATAGTGATATAAGGCCTATACACATTATTTACGAAGGGTATCAAGAAATACTTTTGCTAGAGATACTTATAAATATATGTACTGTATTATCACAATGTAAGGCATAAAGGCAGTTGGTGGCATGAGTTAAATGAAATTAAATTGTTTAGATTTGGTTAATAACATAAAATACAATAAAAACAGAAAGAATTGAAGAAATTCTCAAGGAAACTTAGATAATTAATAAGCAAAATATTAATTAAGTTGATCTAAAACAGGTGCTCCACACTATCAATTAGTAAGAATAACAATATAAAATGGAATGGTATATATTTACAGAATGAAAGAAAGAGTGGAAAGTTCAGAAATGGAAAGACTTTTGACTTTAGATAACTCGACATACAATCTGAAAGTGTTTGTGCACGCATCACGTAAAGGGCACCCATTGAATTCAAAATCGAATTACTGATAACAAATAACAAGCTTTATATAGCGTATATTTCATCAAAATCGACTAACAGAATCAAAAGATGTTAATTTTTTTATCCAAAGACAATTATTCGTTCGTTTTATGTTTTGATGCTTCTTGAATTGTGTGTTAACTAAGTACGAGTTCGGACTCACCAACCAGTGGACAAAGCAGAGTATGTAAGAGCCGCTAAAGCTCCTACTAATCTACTGAGAAGTGAGCGTTCAAAAATGTTTGATGAGCTCCTCCAACGCGCCGATCCTGACAAAGACGCCTTCTTTAATTTATGGAAGCTAACACGGAATTTAAACTGGCAGCCCGAAACCAATCACTCAATGAAAAGTGATCTAGGTATCTGGCGCAGAACTGACGCTATTAGTTGATGCTTGTGATGTGGAGTCAACATTATCCTTCCTTGATTCACCTTTACAGCTGGATCTTCCTGTTCGACCAATCACTCAAAAAAATGAAGAAAGCGCCTGGAATCGACAGAATTGGCAGAAGTGTCTTAAAATCTCTCCCGAAGAAAGCCGTACTTTACCTGGTCCTAATTTACAACGCCCTGATTGCAATGATACCGAAGCCGGGGAAACCTAACCATCTGGTAGAGTCACACAGGTCTATTAGCTTACTTTCTGCCTTCTCGAAAATTTTCGAAAGAATACTTTTATGTAGATTACTGGAAGTAAGTACAGTTCAGGAAGCTATACCAAAACACCAATTTGGATTCCGCAAAAGACTTGGCACTCCTGAACAGGTTCATAGAGTTGTTCAACGGATCTTAGACTCTTTTGAAAACAAACAATTTTGTTGTGCTGCTTTTCTCGACATTCAACAAGCCTTCGACAGGGTCTGACATGAAGGACTTCTGTACAAATTAAAACATATCGTTCCTGCTCCTCATTTCTCAGTTCTAAGGAGTTTTCTTGAAAACAGATCCTTCTTGGTGGCGGTTAAAGAAAGGAAATCTACTTCTAGGTCTATCATGCCAGGCATTCCTCAAGGCAGCGTCCTTGCACCTGTTCTATTCACATTATTCGTGACGTACCCCCATCTAGATCGGATCAAGTGTCAGTGGCTACATACGCAAGTGATACAGCCATACTAGCCTCTTCAAACTGCCCGCTGGAAGTAAGTCAACTTCTACAAAACTACCTAGATGATGTAGCCATTTGGTTGAAGCGTTGGAACCTGAACGTCAATCATCAGAAATCTGGCAATGTTCTTTTCACACTCAGACGCAAACGTTGTCCTGCAGTTCTCTTCAATGGAAACTATATACCACAAAAAAATCAACATTTCTACCTAGGTATGCATTTAGATAGCAAATTGACTTGGGCTCAACATGTTAGAAGAATCCACTCTAAGTGCACTACAAAAATCAAGAAACTTAATTGGCTTCTTAAAGAAAAAAAAAAACTGCGGCTTAGCAACAAAGTCCTTATATATAGGTCCATCATCACTCCTATCTGGTCATGCGGTATCCAATTATGGGGCACTGCTACAACTTCACATATAAGGAAAATCCAGGTTATACAAAACAAAACCCTACGTCTAATAACTGGTGCACCTTGGTTTATCCGCAATAAATCCCTTCATAATGATCTTAATGTGCACTTTGTCGGTGACCAAATAAATCACCATAGCAGTAGATATAGTGAGAAACTATTAACTCATCCAAATCCACTGGCTAAGGTTTTAGCTACTAACCGCCCGAGGAGAAGATTAAAAAGGCTCCATTCTGGGGAGCTTAAAAGTCGTTCTGTTATGTAATATAGGCGTTTGTAGTCGCCAGTAGATAAAAGGCATTCTACATGTCTGCCCAAGTCAATGAGTCACTTGAATTGATCTTGGTTCACATTATATAAAAATGTATTATCTTATAAGACTAGAACTAAGAAGTATGACTTAGTAATATCTTAACTATTTCCTAATAATGAAAATCATGCTTTAAACTCTTGGTTTTTGGTTAAAAGAATCATCCATGTTGGAAAATAAAGTAAAACACCCTTTTAGGGTGCCTCAAATATTTAAATCATCCTTGCATAGAAATTTTTATACATTAGTACGAGTATATTCAGTGGCGTCGGGTAGTGGGGAAGAGGGGGCGGGGCAAAACTACACAATAATTAATAATAATACTTTGTAAAAATTTTAATATGTCTGAAGAACTTGGCATTTCCATGGAGCATAATGAAAAACACATTCTTGATGACGGAACCAAAGATGGCAACTTGTCTTGTGAAAATGAGATAAGACGGAAGCTGTTTTCTTCGTTAGATAGAATAATAAAATAGTGGAAATTCGTGAGCATTTTCAGCAACTACAGAAATTGACCGATAAGTTAGGTTATCTAACACCGGCTATACTATTAGATTCGGACGATACTAAATGTATTTTAGGCTACGCATCTGCTGAAATTGACGAGCAAGACTTCAAGCTGGAATGACTTCGGCTGTGGACTCTTGTTGCTGCCGCAGTCAACAAAAATAAATTAATTAATGCGAACCCATTTGAATTATTAAAATTTATTGTGGAATCCAAGCTGGAAGTTACTGTGCCAAATATTACAATATAATAATGCTACGAATATTCCTCACAACTGCCATAAACGATGCCAGCTGTGAGAGGAGTTTTTCAAAATTGAATTTAATCAAAAATTATTGAAGACTAGCGCTTTGCTTTGCCCTCGCTCCAAAAAAAAAAATTGGAATTGTTTATGTTACAATTTTGAGAGCAAACACATTTTCTTGAGGGAGTTGTCCAGTCTTTGTAGATAATGGACTTTGGCAATAGTCTTGTGCGTACACCAGAGATGTACAGCAAGCAATAATAATTGCGTTCACGATAATAATGAGCAAAGGAAGATTCGTTGTCTCTATCACTCTCATGCATAATATTGTTATTCTCACAAACAACGATTCTTTCTTTGCTCATTATTTTCAAAATGTTCACGAAAGCTACTTGTTCGTGTTTGTGCACACGCCAGACATACACATACACCTCAACTTATATCTGCTTTATACACACTCCCTCTCTTGGGTCGATCTCAGTGACCAACATATACAAAAAGAAGATAACGAAGAGCGCAATACTCTTGTGCGTACTCACAGGAAAAAATACGACAGTAACAAAAACAACACAATACTCAAGAAGAAGCAAAGCATGAAAAAAGTATATTAAAATTTTTATAAATCAAAAATGTAAGTATCCCATGACATTCAGTGAATACGTAACATTCTACTTGTGAAAGAATTTTTAAAATTGGATAAGTCGTTTCGAAGATTAGTCATTTCATCAAAACAAACATTATCTCTTTATTATATAAAAAATTATTTACGATCAACAATGAGTACTTTTAGGCTAACCAATGTGGTTATCTTGTTTATTGAGCAAGAGGTATGTGATGCTATAGACATTGATAGTGCAATAAAATAATATGCAAACTGTACAACACACATTAATGATGATTGTTCTTGCCAAAAAGTTGGCGAAATTTTGTTCCGCCTCACCCACGCTCCTTTACAGAGTATATTGGAAAGCTTCTTTCTTTGATATAAGCAAAAATACTGGTTTTCTATCTAATATCTTATTGTCTATTTGTTGTATTGTATATCTATGATATTTTTATACCATATGCCCCCATATACTTATATAGCACTTAAACAGGTTTATTAAGCATGCACATGGAGGAAGAACCAAACAAAATTTGTGATCAGACGAGAAGAGATGAATTGATCTATCTAATGTCTATCCTCCTAATCATCCGAATCGTCTGAGTTCCCAAATTTTTTTTTGAAAAACCTTGAAAGTTAATATTGTATTTTTTATTGATGATGGTTAGAAGGCCTTTTTTAAAACAGCAGCATCACCTTTCACAGTTTTGGAGATGTCAGTTTGAAATTTAAAAGCTACACTACTCCACATGCCATATAACATGATATATTGGGATCGGAAATCAATTCTGCATTAATTGTGATTAGAATTTTTGTATTCCAAAGTCGGGCCCACCCGATCGGAACCTGTTTTCAATTATTTTATTTTTCAATACAATTAAATTGGCATAAATAAAATTATTCTACTAATGGCAAAGAAAAGAAAAAAAAACCCAAATGAAAGAAAGAAAAATATTGTATTTATTATAGAAGCATATAGAAGAAAGAAACTCATTTGTTTATTTAAATATATTTTTTTTTCATTCAATTAAAGAAAAAACAGATGATTTTACATTTTTCTACACAATCGTATATACAAAGTACTTGAAATTCTATTTATTCATTCTCCTATCTCCACATTTCTGAATTTGTCTGTTTGTCTTATACTTGGAATAGTATTCAATATGCCAAAAAACTAAATTTTTCTATACAGGCCTTAGAATTCTTAAGCAAAAGTTTTGAATAAATTTTTTTAGATTTAGACTCCCTACTCCATCATCCTTAGTAAATCAAATAACAATTTTAGATAAACACTTTGTTAGTTTAGGGTATTAATAGTAGTATGTACTATATACTCTTATTTTAAATAGGAGAAAATCTTTGTGTTTTTTAAAAAAAAAAAGCTATGAAATAATAGAAAATTTTAAAATTCCAAGAGAAACTTTTAGTATTCCTCTAAAATAATTTCCATAAAACAAAACAAACAAACAGAAAAAAAATAAAAATAAGAAATAAAAATAAAGAAATAGTTTCAAGTGCAACCAAAATTGGTGAGGGCAAAATAAAAACAGAACATAAAAATCGGTTCACCGAAGCTTACATATTTTTAAAGACCATAACAGATGAATTAAAGATCTTCGAATAAAATATAATTGAATAGAATAGGCATAGACATAGAATAGACATACAATAGACACAGAATAAAATAGATAGGCTTAACTTGAAAACCTTATGGTCGGCATCACAGCACAGTGCGGCCGATTCCCGAAAAGCTGGCCAAAACTCGAAAAATCAAGTAATTGATTCAAAATTTCTTACACGGGGGTTTTCGGGGTCGCTGATTACGAATTTGATCTTAAAAATTTGAAAATTCACCCCCTTCCACCCCTATTGGCCACCCCCTCACGTGAAATAGCGTATATTCTAGAACATAATCAAGATGCATGTCAATTCATATGTTTTCGAGGTCGCTGATTACGAATTTGATCTTAAAATTTTGAAAATCCACCCCTTTCCACCAGAATTAAGAAATTCAAAATGACGGATACAATAAAAGGCAATACAAACAGTTTTCAAGTTTCTTCGTGTACCTTTTTTTTGTTACTATTCAATAATTACAGTCAGACTAAATAAATATACTACACAAACATTTTTCTTTTCTTTAGTAATAACAGAAATCTGATAAATTGAAAAGTTTGACATAATTCGTGTACACTCTTCGTATTTATTTCTTGTGCACAAAAAATAGCATAAGAGCCAAGGTAGCAATTGGTAGCAGCTGAATCTTGTTTTATTCAGTAACTATTAGGTACTTTTTTGAGTAACCTCTAATAGGTTTCAAAGCAGCATATGACGCCGTTGTATTACTATACAGTTTGAAAACTCAAATTTTATAAAAAAAATTGCAAAAAAAAGGGTCTACGTATTGCTGCAGCTAAAAATTTTGTGTCGAGTTATTGATATGTACTAAAGATTTCTCGTATTTTACTAACCTTCTGAAGATGATTCCATTTGGTTTTGTTCAATTTACTTCATTACAAAATCTTTCACATGTGTACAACTTTCACTATTCATCGACAGTAATACGATGCTCAAACGAAGGCCACGTTGTGACTGAAAATACAGAGGATACTTAGGGTATAGGACGTTGCTATGAACGGTTTTCACTACTCAAGGCATTACTGTAGCCAACCCAAAGACAAAAAACTCTATCTAGAAACTTTTTTTTCGACTTTTGGCCAGCTTTTTGGGAATCGGCCGCACTGTGCATATGTAGGTTCAAAATTAAGAAAAGTATGATGGTTTGAATATTATAAAGAAGTAAATTATTTATATTTAAAAGAAGATTGTTACCATTAACATGTTATACAATATATACTAGACCACCGGTCACGCTGAAAGGCACTCAAGTCCCCCAAACAGCTTCTATACAGTAGGTACTTATGCATGATTCTGGATCGCCATTTGATGTGGTCCAAGCATGTGAATATGATTACAGCTATTTGCAGAAACAAGCTGCGCAAACTAAGATGGCTCATTAGACATAGTTGTATGATCATACAATTATGACATTCAGCTCTGGGGACTTTCAGCATAGTCAATAATTAATCGAGTCCAGGCCATGCAGAACAAAGATCTTCTCAACATTATGGGTATGTGAGGAATTTAGGAATTTTATCAGTTAATCAGCAAATTAACCATTATACCAGTCGTTACAATTACACCCTAAATGAGCATTTCAATCCTCTTGCTTCGGCTCTTTCAAGAAATGACTGCCCGAAAAGGTTAAAAAGGCTCCACCCTTCGAACCTACTACATAAGAGTATTAATTAAAAAATTGTTAACGTGATTTAACTCATTGCCAATGTATCAAAACTATACCTTATAATCGGTCTTTTAACGGTTGATTGGAATAGCAATTAAATATGTAATCTCAAAAAAAAATCGAAAACTTAAATAATCTTTATATATAAAATTCGAGTGTACAAAAGTTTGTGACTATTTTTCTCCTCAATGGCTAGACCAATTTCGATAAATTTTTTTTGTCTTACTTATGTGGTCACTAAGATGGTTTATGCTTCAGTTGGACCCGGAAGGTGGCGCTGTTGTCGAGATACAGGTTTTTGAAAACCACTGCAAGACCAAGCATAAAAAGTTTTGTACGTTTTTTCGTTTTTAATGCTTTGGTTGTTGTTATTGTTGTATTATTCCTTTCATTTATTGAGTACGCACAATAGTATTGCGCTCTTTGTTTTTTGTTTCTGTATTTGATGTTCATTGAGAGCATGGCAAGCGAGAGAGTGTGTGTTTCGTGTTACGTTGGCTAACGCTGGATAACGACAGCAAAACTCTCTATCTCTCTCTCTCTTTGTTCATTGTATGAAAAACAGCAATTAACATAACGTCGATGGCGAAGCAACGCGCGCAAGGCAATTCTGGTATTTTATAAAATTTTATATAAAAATCTCAATAACTAATCAGACTTGCATGGCAACGATATGAGTTCATTCATCGATGCATAGTTCTATGTATTGCAAACATCATGCTAAAGTGCATTCATTCATTCAAATGTGAAGTGTATAAAAAACAGATCAAATAGATATCAAAAATAAATAAATAAATATGGGAAGAACGCCAGTCAAGAACACCAACTTAAAGAAACTTGGAATTCGTTCACATTTCAAATGAATTTTTTTTTTTATTTTGTGTAGGTGACATTGAAATTAGTTGAAGAGTAGAAATAAGATACAACATATGTATATATATTGCATGGTAGGTATATTGAAAGATTAAAATGCGTGAGATAGAATTATGTTGGGGTGTGTGTGTGCGTTGTAACACTGATTTTGTAGGTTTGAGCAATAAAATTAATATTAACGAAAATGGAAATGAAAATGAAAATGAAAATGGAAATGACAAACATCATAAAAGCATTAATCCAGAAAATTTCATTTTATACACGAGTTCCCAAACCCAATCAACCAAATCAAATAAAAAATAAAAACAAAAAACCAAGCCAACTTAATGACACGCAACGTGGCCACACGTTCTAAGTATGTGTATCTACTATTTAGCATTCGAAAACAATCAACAAAATTACAAGCAAACATATGAAAAAGGCATTTAAGGAAAGGAAATATCTTAGCAATGAAACATAAATAAAATATAATCTAGGTTTTTACATTCTATTTTTAGTCTTGAAAGCATTTCAAGATGTCTGGACAACTTCTTCTTCTTTAGTCTTTGCACTTAATGGTTGTAATTCAAAAAGTGTGTAATAAAACTTAAGCTAAGATATATCGTACTTGCACTTAGACAAAAGCAATTAAATAAAATTGTATCACAAATACAATAATACGAGTATAAGAAGAACTTTGCACAAAAAATTTCAACATTTTATCTCAAAATGATATCTACAGTTGGTTTCCTGTACTATTGAAAACACTGTGACTGAAACAAAATTTGCATTTACTTTACACAAGAAAGACTATTAAAAAGATTTCATCATAGTATTTCCAAAACTACTGCACTGATCGGCGGAAAATACCAAGCATTCACTTTTTTGATGATCGTAGGAGTCGACCACTATCCATCCTTCAAATTACATATTGCAAACATTATGAATAAGAAGAGCGATTCTTTGCTATTCATGGTTTACAACTCGCGGTCACTTGTTAGTTTACAGTGGATGTAAATCAAAGTTTTCATTCGTGCGCAAAAATGGATCGGGCTTCAAACAAAAGAGTGCGCCTTTTTTTAAATTTGATAGTGACATAAATAAGTCAGTATGTAGGGTATGTGGTATAATGATCTCTTCCATCTCATTTTTCACTATTACTCATGATCTAAGGAATAATTGGTATTTTTTCCATAATTTTCTATTGAGTCATTTGCAAACCAAAATGTGTAAAAGCCACGATCATTTACTAATTTTTGCTAGCCACTGTATGAATAATGTGTCTCGCCTTAAATATTTGTTTCCAATAATAAATGTTTTTGTAGTATGCATTTTATTAGTTTCCCTTCCAGAACAAAATTCTGGCTACGCCTTTGTCTCGCCTCATGCACATGCAGGTCTGTATTGTTGTGCACGCCCTCTCTCTCTCTCTCTCTGAATCACGCACCAACAACACAAAGACCTTTATGCTTTCCACTTATTTCGTTCTGGCCTCTCAAAAACACTTATTTTGAGAAATTGACCGAATTGGTCTTTTTTTTTGGTTATTGTTAGACAAACATTTTTTCCCTCAACTGGAAACTTAAGAGAGAGTGCATAAGCAAAGCAAAATAAGTGTTCGGCGCAATCGGCTTCATTTATTTCTGTTTTTTCAGTGAGCATACTGCATTGAAAATATGTGTTGACTGTTATTTGCGAACTCTTGTAAATACAGAGCGATACTGCAAGGTGATTTCAACTAACTCCGTCTTTACAATACAATAGAAGAACATGGATAAGCAATGCCACCAAGCAGTCCAGACCTGTGTCCATTGGATTATTTGTAATGAGGATTCCTTAAAGAAAGGGTGTACGAAAATAAGCCAACAATGGTTATATAATTAAAGCAGAATATCACATCAGAAATGGGATCTTTATCTCAGGCCTTGCGTCAAGTTTTACTGAGAAATCTTCGCTCAAGATTAGTAGATGGACAGGAATGAAACAGACGCCATTCTTGCTTAGTAAATAATGTTAACGTGAAAACGTTTTTATAAAGCTGTGTTTTATTGAAACGCTGTTGGTGTCGCCAATACTTTTAATATATCTTGTGACTCAAAACTCATAGCCCCAAATCTAATATATAAAAATCTCGTGTCACGGTGTTAGTGTATATATCAATATTAATACTTAATTGATTCGTCCGATATTTCAAATTATTTCAATTGCTGCGCTAGGTACTATTGTTAAACAGAGAACAGCATCACGCACTTACATCACGTGGGGAGCGTAGCAAAGCACGCCGGGTATACTAGTAGATTATATATTCTGAAATTGGAGGAATGCAAGTTGCCTGCAAGATCATTATTTTTATTATTGTCTTTGATTTTGTCTTGACATTCCTAACACTATGTTATATCTATCACAAAGGGATTTAGGATTTTCAAAAAACAATTAACACTTCTACAATAGTGTTTTTAATACTATTTGTTTCTCTTCCTATTTTTTTTTTCCGAGGATCCAACTTAATATGAGTATATACAAGATCTGTTAAAAAATATCGCGAATTTTGAATTTAAGCGTGCTACTTAGATTCGATTTTCGATTTTTTGTAGCGTTATGTATGGGCCGAGAAGATGTGAACGACGAAGGGCGTGCCGGATGCCTGAGCACTTCAACAACAGATGAAAACATTGATACTGTGAAGAAAATACTATTGGCCAATCATCGAATCACCGTTATAGAAGTTACTGAGGGACTTAAACATATCGATTGGCTCGTGGCATTCAATTTTAACCAATGATTTGGGAATAAGATAGGTCGCCACATTTGCTCAATTTCAACCAAAAACAACATCCCGTTAACATTGCTCAGAAGCTGTTAGACTCGGTCCGCAATGAGCCAAATTTGCTTCAGAGGGAAGTGACGAATCATGGTTTTATGGTTATGACATGAAAGCAAAAGCTCAATCATCCCAATGGTAGCTGCCGGATGAGCCAAGAGTGAAAAAAGCGCGCCTAGTTAAGTCGAAGATTAAGATTTTGATTACAGTTTTCTTTGATTGCAGGGGATTGGTGCATAAGGAGTTCTTGCCACAGGGTAGTATGGTCAATAAGGAATATTACCTGCAAGTTAAGAGCAATTTGCGTGAAGCAATCAGCTAGAAACGCCCGGATTTTTGGAAGAACAAAAATTTGCTTTTGAAATATGATAACACTCCTACTCACACAACGTTGCTTCTGCTCGATTTTTCTGCCAAAAACAACTGATTAATGATGCCGCAGCCACCGTATTTCCCTGACCTGGCCACTTGCGACTTTTTCCTGTTCCCAAAACAAAAGAGGCCTATAAAAGAACGACACTTCGCCACGATTGAGGCAATAAAGATGACATCGAAGGAAGAGCTAAACAAGATCACAAAAAAATTTTTTTTTTAGGTGCTTCGAGGATTAGAAGAAACGTTGGCAAAAATGTATTATATCCGAGGGGAATTACTTTGAAGGGGACAAAATATTCATACGCGATTCTTTTTGAACAAACTTCGTAACACTCATCATATAAGGAGGAGGGAGGAACAAACCATTGTCATGGTTGAGAACATTGAGAAATTAAAAAGCATTTAATAAGGAAACATAACATACAAGTAAGTATAACTAAGGAAATGCATAATCTAATGGGTAGTAGTAAATAGATAGATAGATAATTATGTATAGTTTACAATTATTGATTTTTTGACATTTTCAAAGAAGCTGTGTTAATTGGCATGGCTAAACCAGAAGGGTATGTGGCAGTTTTGTAGTATCGTACGTAACGATTCTAGTTCATGAACAACGGCATTGAATTGACCTTATCACAAAAATGTGTGTATCTTATAAGTGACAATATTTAATAATAATAATGAAGACTAAAAACATTCAATGGTTATAAGAAAACTAGCATATCCAATGGAAAGTTATATTATAAAATTTTGCATGGCTCAGTAAATTACAGTTGTAAACCATATTATATTGAATAGCTTCAGAATATACAATTTATTAATATTATAACTAAATAACTTAATCCGTATAAGATTCAACTATCAATTAGTTGAACAACAATATCTTAAGTGAGTTGGTCTTATCATTGAATATTTCTCCTATTGTATACTATTATATATCAATCATTTGCTTAAACAACAATCCCAATAAAATATCATACTACTTATATGTAATCTACGTTTGAAAATGATCCCACAATAATTAAGAACCAATGAACCAAAATGTAAGCTTACTAAATACTTAATATATGCTGACATATGTATATTGAATTGTATTTTAGTCAGTTATTTTCTTCATCAATTTTAATAAACAATCAAATTGTTCTTATAGACAATATGAATTTCTATCTATCTTTCTCCTTATATCCCTGTCCCTTCCTATTCTCTTAGAAGCTATTAGATTAGAAGAAGCTATCATGTTACTGTTTGATTCAACAAAACCTTAATAACGCCAAACAACTTAGACCAAATGGTAACTTGTCTCTCAATTAATAAAAGCCATAAGACACATAAGATAGTCGAAGCAGTAACTTATAATACACCGAAATTTAAACACCTTTCAATGAAACTATACATACATTATAATATACAGGTGGTGGATCATGGTTGGTTTGCATTATTTATGAATTCAAAAAAGCCATTAAAATTACACAAAGAAAGAAAATCATTCAAAATTCTTCCATAAACAGAATTCTGTTCAAAATTTACAATTGATATCTTCAATCGTAGGAGTATATGGATTCTCATTGTAATATTCATCCAATACCATTTCCTTTTATAATATCATACAATCTATCTATATATAAAATAGGACGGGCAAAAAAGTTTAATGGCTTTTCACTCCAACAAAGTTTGACCATTCAGCATGCAAGTTGGCATGTATATGTATTTCTTCATGAAGAATGTTCATATGCTATCCACTTTGTTGCAACTCGCAAGTTTTTATATATTTTCATATTTTTAAATAAGAAGTGCCTTTATTTTGAGTCTACTGTAAGTTCTTTATGCTACCATACAAAAAGGTAATTTCAACTCCGTATGGCGCGAATCTATATGTCATTCTACCGAAACGAAAACATTCGAAAACAACAACATTTGAAAAACATGCTTGCTTTCAAAAGACCTTGTTTTCACGATAGCATCTTAGTGCTTGTCCAGTTATTTCGTATGACTCTAGAATCATTCCTCCTAGTTCTGATCCTTACTTGGCGCACTCATCTGAAGAGAGTCACTGCATGCTGTTTTCAAAAGATGAAGAAATTGGACTGCCTACTGCGAGCGAAAAGTAAACTGTCACTAAACAACAAGTTGATGATTTATAAACAAGTTTTGGCCCCAGTTTGGCGATACGGCATTCAAATATGGGGGACTGCAGCACCATACATCATTCAAAAAGTTGCAAGCAACTCAAAACAAAGCCCTACGACGCATAACTGGTGCACCATGGTATGTTAGACACACCATACTACACCGTGACTTTAATATGCCTGTGGTAATTGAGGAAATAATTTTATTCAGCAGCCGATACAATGATCGTTTGCTAAACCACCCGAATCCTCTCGCAAAATGTCTTATACGCAGCACAATCCGCCGTCGGTTGAAAAGACTTCATCCCAACGATCTCCTCAGTAGGAGATCTTAATAATAATTAGATGTCATGTTTATCTAAGTTCACGTAAATGTCCTAAATATGAAGAAACAAATGTATAAAAACCCATCCGGTTGTTTGATATTAAACTAAATACTATCAAAAAGAAAAAAACATCTTGCTAGTAACTCATTTCGTTGATTCTTCTTTGGCAACGCCATTCGTTAATTGCACACAGCATTAGAACGCTCGCAACTTTTTTTGAACAAACAACGAAAGACGTGAAAGAAGACAAAGAAAAACGTCAGCTGAACGTCAATGTATTGCTGGTACAAGCATCACGGCTACCCCGTCGCTTTCGTCTTCCCCTTGTCAACAAACAAAAGTGGCGAGAGAGGATGCAGTCGCAGTGAGGCTTCGTGAAAATGTCTTAGTAACAAAAAATTAAACAAATGTGCGTGGACGGGGCCGCAGCAACGCGCGCCGGGCTATGCTAGTACTATATAGAATAGAAGGTGTAGAAAGAAGCCAAAGCGACCAAAAAATCAACAAAAACATGACACTTCATCTTCATCTTCATTAGCGTTATCATCATCATCATTACCATCATCATCATCATCTCCATCATCACCATCATCATCATCATCATCAAATGTGAAACAAATGAATAAATAATGGAGTGACTATAATGGCAAAGAATTGATATGTAAAAGAATCGTTGTCTAAATCACATGCATTTCACGCGATTTCCTCATTCGTCACACATCTGCTTCATCTATAATTATGTATACATACATATGTATGTAGTCATTCATATGAACTTCTGCTACAGTGAACGCACGTTAGTAAAGCTCAAATGTCCGCTAAATAAACAAGATAAAATGAAAAAAAAAAAAATTTATAAATTATATGATGACATTATCTGAAAGTAGGACAAAATTGGAAAGGGGAACAACAGAATTTCCAGCATCTTGCATTTGGGCGTTGACATACATATGGATTTCCTTTCCATTCCATTCCTTTGCTTTGCTTATCTCTATACCGTCAGTCAGGCAGGCAAGTGACAACATTGGTTCCCTTCGATTTAAACTCAACTCAATTCAATGCTAATAATTAATGATTGTCAGTATTCAAATTACAAGGAATATTGTTCCATGAATTAAGTGTTTCTCTTCCTTAAATTGAATAGGATGACATAGTCATAGTCATACTAGTATGAATGGTGAGTAGTGAAGTGACCAATGACCAACAAAAGGTTGAAAGCAAACAATAGACAATTTTGTGGTGAGCATAATATTGTACTACGAGTACAAACCTGCATATAATTAACAAAATAGCATGACAATCACTAGTGATGGCGGTATCCAGCTGTAATCTATACTCTTTGACTTTGGCTTTCAATTCTTGTTACTTGTTACTTATAAGTATAAGTAGTTAGTATTCTATTTTTATAAGAAAATTTAATGAGGATATTGTTCTTGTTGTGCAGCCAAGGAGCATGGAATCATGGTCGTCAGCATGATGTTCTTAATTCATGCAGAGAATTCATTTATATTAAATAAATTCTTAGTGGGAGGTTACTCTCATCTATTCAGATAAAAGACACCAACTTATTTGATTGTACGACACTCCATGTTAAGCAATCACTGGCCCATGAACTTTTGGCAATCAACCACCTTCTAAACCATAGAAATGGAATGAATAATACTACCATAGATAAGCCATAAGGATGGGTGTTTTACAAATTTTTAATTTTAACCACAAAAAGGATTTTTAAGATTACCCCATAAGAAAGAAACGACCTACATACAATACATCAGTGTTGGATTTACCAGAAGACTGAGTAGGCTGGAGTTTAGGGCGGCAAATTTTTGCCCAACTTAAGGGAGATTATTGCTGGGATAAAATTCTACGGCTTCAATCAAAACCAGTTTGTGACTCCTCTAAAAGTGAAAAATACTTGTACATTCTGATTAGCGTCGTTTATACCAGTGAGTATCTTTGAAAAGTAATTAAGTGAATTACCAAAATTGGCTGGTTTATTTTAAAAGTAAAAGATCTTGTTTGGCACTCGGTGTATTGGAGTATAAGACTCAGTTTGAGAACCAAGAATTTAATGACTAGAAAATGCAGAACACAACTCTGCGCGTCATAAATCTAGTAACCTTAGTTTGATAGCTAGAAGTGCAATTGATGTCCAACTCAACAATTTACTGCATGTCCCCTTTTAGTAAGATACACTTCTCCCAACGTTCCGGCCATTTTTTTAACCCCTCCAAAAAATAGGATTTGTCGAACTCTCCAAAATACGCCTCTTTTTTGGCGATGACTTCCTCGTTTGAGCTAAAATTTTTTCTCGTGGCCATTTCTTCATGTTAGGGAACAAGAAAAAGTCGCAGGGAGCCAGACGGGGAGGTGCGGCAGCGATTCATAACGCAATTCATGCAGTTTGGCGGAGACAACACCAGATGAATGTGCTGGTGCGTTATCGTAATGAAACAACACCTTTTATTTCGATAATTGTCGAAGCGGTTCAATAACTCACTTGTCCAGTGATCGTTCTTCCTTTTTCTAAAAGATCCATGAGGATGACGCCCTTCGCATCCGAAAAAATCGTCGCCATGATCTTACCGGCCGATAAGACCGTCTTCGCCTTCTTTGGTGCAGATTCACCGGAAGACATCCATTGTTTTGATTGTTGCTTAGTTTCTGGTGTGTAATGATGAATCCATGTTTCATCAACGGTGACAACTCGACGCCAAAAGTCCTTCGGATCTCGCTTAAATTGCCCCAAACACTGCTTCGAAGTTAACAGCTGCATCCGTTTGTTGTCCAGCGTGAGCAAACGTGGCACCCATCGGGCCGACAATTTTTTCATCGCCAACTTATCATGTAAAATATTAATTGCCGTTCCGGTCGACACATTTACGGCCTTTGCTACTTCGCGTACTTTCGTTCGTCGATCATCGAAAATCATGTCGTGGACTTTTTCAATGATTTCCTTGGTAACCACGTCTGCCGGGCGTCCTGGTCGCTCCTCATCAAAGACGGAAAAATGAAAACTTCGGTGCTCCACATAAAGGAAATTATTGTATGATTTCGAACTGTCAATCCTTTTTTAGCGATAAATCATTGCTTTTTAAAAATAATCTAAGAACTGACTCATCAATCCCCTAGTTCACAATCATACTTATTACAGGAAAAAGGCGGTGTATGGTAATTAGGACGAGAGTGCACAAATCAAATCGAATTGTAGAAGTCAGTAGGGGCGGCAAATGTGTAAATCCGTCACTGCAATGCATACATACGTATGTGTTCACAATAGATAAAAGATGTTTTTGACCATACTCTTCAACCGGATTAAAAGGAAATTTATTGTATGTGTAAACATTTTTAATTAAAAATCATAATAATAATAATTTAAATAACAAAATCCATGTAGAACAATTTCATATTCATTTGCATATTAATTTCATAATTCATAATTCTAACACACTCAATCTCAACTAAAATATCGGAAATAGCCAACAGAGCGTAAACCATAATATACTTATGTACGTATAATAAATCTATTTAAATCCACGCACACACACACACACACACACATATTTCCGCTTTCATAATATTGCAATAATAAATTCAATCATAAATCGAATAAAAATATGTAAGTATGTAATAAATTTTGTCTTGGGATGTCTATGCAATGGTTATTGCTTGAAGTTGATTTCGTTTGCAATTTTGTGACAATAAAGACATTGGCCATATTGATCATACCAAAGTTTATATAGGTACTGTTTGTAGCCATTAGACTTGAGCGTGAATGCGTTCAAAACGGCTGTTGAATCATTCACTGTAAAATGTGTTTGAGTTTTCATTCATTCATTTGTAGTGGATGTGAATGTGCGTTGTGTTTTCTGATGATTTCTGATATATGAATGTCATTCACATTCATGTGTTCTTATCTACACAGATTGTGAATGTAGTGAATATGGTACATGGAATTTTTTGTCCATTTTACAACTGTATATTGAATGTGAGATCACATCGCCCACCCTTATTCTACAAACGCTAAATGAAATGAAATAACAACGAAAGAAGACAAAGAGAAACGTCAGCAAAACCGCTCGCAACGGCTTAGCAGCTTCCCCACATTGTCTCGCTTCTCTTATCCACAAGCAAACTTGTACTACACCTCACACAACTATGAAGTGAATGATCCAATTGTTTTTTCCACATTCACTGTTTCATTTCATATGTTTTGAATATGCAGGCACAACACTCATTCAATCCATTTCTCACTGAATGAGTCACTCACTCATTCATATCTTCTCTCACACTGCCATTGCCAACATTCAAATTTTTGAATTCATGAATTACAACTTTTGTTGGCAATATGAATAAGCGATTGCTTATATCTAGTAGCCATCTATTTGTCAAATCCCTTTTTCAAAGCCCTCTATAAATTAAGTCAAAAGAATTTGCAGGCAAATTTAACCCTTTCTGAGTAGCATCAATGGTCACACTAATTTTAATATGTCAATGTTGTAACTTTATAAAAGCGAAATAAATTAGAATTTGTCTGATCGATCATCTGTTCTGTGCTGTTCTTTATATGCGTTAAAAAATATTAAATTAAACTTATAACATATTTCACACCATTGGATTTTCTGAAAACCGAACCATTGCAAACAATTAACCATAGCAAAGTAAGTAAAAAAGAGACCTGGTCTTCATATTAAATTGGAATAAAAATATCCTATTTTATAGCATATCCAGGTCGTTAGCATACTACTCTATTCTATAGAAATATTGTGTGCTCCACATTATCAGTGTCATTTCTGCAGAGATCTCACTTATTACAATATATTGTCGCAAAAGCGCCACATCCAGTCACGGGCTACGAGAGATAATCAGAGCGGGACTAAGACTTGATTAAGGTAAGATTTGTAATTTATACACAATCTTTATATTTAGAATGCATCCACTTAAGTCTGCATGGAGTCCTACTCCATTGATGACTTAAGCGGGCCATCCAAGACGAATCTATTCGATTCGTCAATTTTTCAAATTGATTTGCAAAAATAAAAATAATAATTAATACTAAAAGGTTAGGTTAATCACAGAGAAGGTATTGGATGTTCTCCGGTTCCTTCTCGTCTACACAGCTACGACAGAAGTCATGGTGTGGAACTTGCACTTGCACCGATGGTGCGTGCAATGCCACGTCATAACTCCCGTCAATGTCCGAACCGTTTTCTTGTTGAAATGTAGCAGCTCCGAGGCTGTCTTTGGTTGATAGCAAGGCCAGAGTTTCTTTGCGACAGTGCATGCACTTACTGTCCGCTAGATCTATGGTTTTCACTTGCAGGCATGAGAGGGTATGTAAAAAATGGGAACTGCTTGAGACTTAGGCAGGGCTGAGCGTTTCCTAGCTACCGTATGACGTATAAGTTTGCTCTTGAAGCAGTGGGCCGACAGAGCCTTGATAGCGGCCAGGCTGTCAACATAAACCAATATATTTAGGAATATTTTCAGATCAATCAAGTAGCCTTTGTAAAACATTTTATCATTTTTGGTCAAAAATAACAAAAAAGAAAAAAAAAGAAATATTTTACAAAGGCTACTTGATTGATTTGAATATATGTCTCTAGGCTATTGTATTATTATTATTTGTTTTTCATCAAATCAAATTTGCATTGACTTTTCACTCAATTGGATGTCATAAGGTGTCGTCGTCCGTAATCCAAAGTTAATTTCTAATAATCGCTATTGATTTTATTTTGTCATAGTACGCTTGGTAAAAAACCGGATTAAGTCAAACAAAAGTCTGTGCGTGTTTTACAAAATTTCGTATAATATTTTCAAATATATTCTCGTAATTTTGTGTGCTATAATTTCTTCGTGTAATTCTGTAAGTATAGAATAAAAAAAATTAAAAACGTGAATCACTTCGATAATTATAACGTAATTATTTCGTTTTAGTGAAATCAGCGAAATAATACGAAAAGGACGTACGTCATGTATCATCTAGTAACCTTTGAGAATGGTCGCGGAGCTTTTATTACAGATAGACATGGTGTGATTTCAAAGAAGTCAAAATGGATTTCGTCAGCTACAATGGGAAACCTGGTGCGGCAGCGTAAAGTAATCTCAATCGATGGTATTAGACTAATCTACAAGGCCGTGCAGGAGTATAGTACATTTGATATTTATATCGGGGTAGTGTATACGAATGCGGTATGCACAATAAGACCGATTCGCCAAAGAACAGCTTATGGACGACGTGAATTTTTTAGAGTACATTTTCTGTATAGCAGCATCAAAGGGCATCTTGGTTTGGGCATAAAAGGACACTCAGACGTTGGTGTTGCACTGCGACGAGCGATAAAATCGAGCATAATTAACTCGCGAACACCAATTCGCATTGATTATTGGGAACGAAACAGAGACCATGGCGCAGCGCATACAGTGCCCTGCCCTCTGATTGGAAAATGTGGTTCTGTGGTTATGAAGTTGCTGCCAGCTCCACGTGGAATGGGAATTCTTGCTGGGCCCTTAACTCGAAAAGTCCTTAAAGTTGCTGGCTATAAGGATTGTATTGCTTTAGTAGAGGGTCAAGCAAACACTTTGGGCAACTTCATGAAAGCTGCATACACTGCCATGAAAAGCTCTTATGATTATTGTGCGCCCATTATAGAGGATAAATTTGATCCGAAGCCATCATCTCCAAACGTAATCACTGTCGATCAATGCCTCCCAATGATCAAGGTATAACTTGCGAATTGCTGTTCACGTTCAGACACTCGTCAACATCAATCGAAAAATGCCATCATTGAATTCTGAACATTTAATTTCTAAACTCAAAACATGAACCACGACAAGACATCATCATCATCTCTTATACATTATTATCTAAAAGAAAGCCTATCTCTATCTCTCTTCTCTCTCCCTATACATACATTTATCTCTGAAATTACATAAATAACGAAAATCAACTGAAACATCTATCAAATTGGAGTCTGTAATGTCAAATACAGTCCCAAAGACACACACACACACATACACACACTCAACTATGTTATAACCCAATTTTTTACTGTGTTCAATTAATTAAATTAAAATAAAATAACAATTAATAACTTAATTTTATGATGAATTTTCTTGATTTATTTATTAAATATTTACACTTATGCGAAAAGATATTATGAGTTTGTCATGGATGTTTGTAACTAATACCTAGATTCCAGAAAGGACTTAAGTAAGGTAGGGTGGTAGTTAAGTATATGCAAACTAATCATTCAGTTTTTTGTGTTGTCTATCTAATCTAATAGACATTGTTCAGTTCCTCAATCAAAACAACTTCAGTTTTCCAACTGTGTTTTTGCTCTGAAATTTCTCTTTAACTTTAATGATATTTTTAAATTATTGTATAACATTGAAACTTCACTAAAGATTCAATAGATATTATAGCACAAATTGTGGATCGATGGCCTGTTACACAAAGCAAAGCTGGTCCTTTCAACACTGCAATATTTACCGACTGCAGTCATACCTATGCGCCTGCACTTTTTATGTAGCAATAAAAGATGCCAAATCCACCATCCTTAACATTGCAGCTAGTGTTCCGCAAGATAATGTATTAGGACCAGTCCTGTACACCTTATACACTGCGGATATGCCCACTGCTGCTGGCACTGATTGTCTACTTGCTACAACAACAGCTCCATTGATACGGCTATGGCTAAAGTTCAGGAATATCTCAATCACTTTTCACATTGGGCAAAAAGGTGGAATATTGGCATTAAATGGGGTAAATCTGCCCATTACTGTTTCGCACTTAGACGAGGTGTCTGTCCTTCAGTTACGCTTAACAACACTGCCAATCCGCAAATAGACCGTGTTAGATATCTAGGAACAAGCGTCTTACATGGAAAACACACATCTCATCCACTACTGCAGCTTGCTACGGTAAGCTAAAAAAAATTAGCGTAGCTACTGCGTCCTAACAGCCAACTTAGCCTGAGCAACAAATTGTTGGTATACCGTACAATTGTATGTCGCTCCTGGACCTATAGTATCCAACTCTGGGGAGAGAACAAATCTTACAAAACAAAGCACTGCGTCGTATTACAAATGCTCCGTGGTACATTAGGAATTCTGCAATACACAACTACCTTCGGATGCCCACATTTATGGACGAAATAAATGAACACAGTAGTCACTACAATAACAGGCTGAATTGTCCCTGAAACCCACTTGAAGCGGCGCTTATGCACCAAGAGTTCTCAAGGAGACTCAAACATCATCTCCCTTGTTCATAAGAACGATTCATCATTTCAGTTAATACATTATTTCTTTCTGGTAACTGTGACTATTTCAATGAAGTGAAAAGAATAGTGAATCCATTTAATAGCGATGATGCTGAGACTATTTGATTATCCCAGGAGACTCGAAACCCAAGGAATACCAGTTAAAGAATTTATCCGCACTGTTGAAGGAATACGCTTCTCTATATCTGCCATCCTCTACAGAAATAAAGGATATAAACCCATTACAGAAATAAATGGCATTTTGCATCAAGCTTCAAAAAAAATATCCGCTCTGGTCATGATATTTCAAACAGAGCTACACATAGTACCTTAAGCCAAAGAACAAATACTAGTCATGCAGATTCATTTTTTTATGCAAACAATTTTCTCACATTTTTCAACTATCACTTTCAAGAAAACCCATGACTAATGAATGTCCAGTATAAACAAAATCAGTTGGCGAAACAAGGTGTTAATTTACAAATCAATTGTCGCTTATCAACTTGGACATATGGCATCCAGCTATGGAGAACACTGTCAGCATGTCACATCAAATGTATTCAACTAATGTAAAACCCAAATGATAGTGGGTGCTCCCTAGTATGTTCAACTTCCACAGCAGCAGCATATATAACTACTGACCATTGCTTCATCCGAATCACTTAGCTTAAAAGGCTGAAGAGTCTTCAACCAAATCAGCTTTGTTCAGACGCGTATTATAGAAACGTTCCATTGGGTATTCCGCTACATAGCAGACATTCACCGCTAGCGTTCGGCAGTTGATGTTTGTTATGTAGCAGATGAAAGTTCTGCCAAGAGACGGTGACTTAGGTGTAGCATATGCATAAAAACAAACAAATTTAGGCGTTGATGAAAGATCATACCGTCAAGACATTTATTATTGATGCCAAGTCACAGCGACAAGTATTGATCCGTCCTGTGTTCTTTTGTTAACTTTTATATGTTGACTATAGAATAAAGTAGCATTTTATCCCAGTTTAACCATCTAAATAAAATACTATCTGATTCTATCCCAAACGAAATCATCATTCCATATATACATATGTAGGTATTCAAATCGCATTCCGTCTCAATGTATACATTTACCATATATTCTTATTATAATCCATCCCAGATTTATACAAGCTTAAAAATCGGAGAATTATATAGAATAGTCAAACTAAATCATATATTATTGCTTAAATATTGTTACCTAGTACTTATAAGTGTACCGTAATTATATTACGTGTTTCTTAACCAAAGGAACGAAACAGCAAAAAGAGCTGCTACATTGTCACCCCTAATAATCACATCAACAAACATAAATCTGACAGACATAAACACATACATTCGACAAATATTCTCAAACAAACAATCATGATTGGTACCACACTGAGGTGTCTTGTATTCCAATATAAGTAGGTATAATATTAATGACTACTACCTAAAATCATTGGAATTCCGCAAAATACTAAAGAATACTAATTACATTACTACTTAGACACAACATCTTTTACTCAACCAATGTATAAATCCAAAATCTATGAAACAATATCACAATCCAAGACCTCTCCATACTACTATACCACTCATCTACTGAAAATCTCATAGCAATCAACCAATTAGCCAAAGTTAATCATCTTTTATAGATCTAAAAATCGAATTTAACTCTGGTAAGATACTTATATAGTATAGCATACAAAATGAAAAATACTTCAATAGTTATAAGACACTAGGTTAAGAAGAGAAAACATCCCAGTAGCTATTTTTTAAACTAGTCAGGTCACTTTCATTGAAGCTGCCTTCTTTGTACCTTAACAAATTTAATAATAATTTCAAATTAGATCAAAATGAGTCCACAAAAAATTAATACAATAATTAATTAGAATTAATGTAAAAACACTGCCACATAAACTACTCAATACAATACCTCAAAAATTATAAATTTATGAATGAGCGAGCTACTTATTTCTTCATTTTTTTAGCTGGATGACTTGGGTCTCACTCACTCATTTATTCATATGGAAGTCAATTTTTTTATTTTGATTTATTATTTCTTCTTATAATTTTGAATTTTTTTATTTTTAAATTATTTTTATGTTTTTGCGGTATTGCGGTGTTGGTCTGCTGGAGTCGCATGTCATTTTCATCATGACATACATATGTATGTACCTACATAAATAAAATATGTGAAAGCAGGCAATAAAAAAATATAAATAAAATATAAAATATTGTACATCAAGATTATGAGATGTGTATGATTGAAGAAAAAATAAAATTAGAATTATGAGGTAGAACCTTTAATTTTTTATTTGTCATAGTCGTTTTGATTTTTCATTTTTAAGTTACATAGTCTTCAGATACATTACAGGTTTTATTGTTACAATTTGCTTATAATTCGAATTAAATTTGCTTGTTCCCTTTACAATTTTTTGTTTTTATATTCTGTGTGCCCTTCTTGTTTTTTTATAATATTAGGAGATCTGAGCATTTTATTTTTATATATAATTTTTATTTGAAGAAAACACAAAACACAAAAACCACATATACTATAAGTATCCACAAACAGAAAAAAAAAACAAATAAACAAATAATATATAATATAATAATATGTGAATTAAAAAATTTTAGAATATAATTTTTGAAAATTGTATAAAATGCGCGCTTTTTTACGCTAAAATTGAAGAAAAATTAAACATACACACGGGCGCACACATAAGCAACGAAGGCAACGAAGGCAACGAGATTGCGTGTCGTTGTTGTTCACACGTCGACCGAACATCTTCAACTGAGCTGTTGCTTTTGCTGGCATCGGTTGGTCGGTTGGTTGGTTGGTTGGTTGGTTGGTTGGTTCAGTTGCTGCCGCCAATTCAGAAGATGATAATATCACAGATGACGTCGATGGTGGCAACAACTTTACCGCCTCCATCCCCCCATTCATTCCATTATCACTAGATTTGAAGCAACAACTCACTTCGTATACCTTAAAACATGCACTTGGTGTATAATTGTTGACTGGACAAAACTTAACAGTTAACTGTGGACTGTGGACTGTACTAAGTGTGTGTGTGAACATGAATTTACAACATGAATGAAAAGCTTTTTTTTGGCAATGAGTTTTCTTAAGCTTAAGGCAACATGAAAATGAAGAGCTTTTAATTTTTTTAGCTATAAAACTTTTGGACCTTTTTGCGATTTTGTGCTTTTGTGCTTAAAAAAAACTTTTCATTCTAACAATTTCACTTTAAAGTTAACATTTAACATTTTACATATAAAATTTATGATTTTTTTACATATAAAAAATCTATGATTTTTTTATATAAAAATTGTGTTTCCTTTTTTTTTTGATTTGTTTTTACTAACTAACAGTTCTTTGTTATTATTATCGTATGTTAATACTCGTATACATAAACGCAACAAAAAAAAAAAAAAAAAAATTTTTTTTGTATTTACAAACATAAAAATTTGTTTGTAAAAATTTTCGTTTGATTACTACTACATATTATTGCTGATTATGTAAACAATTGTTTCGATGAGCTTCTTCGCATTCCTATGATTCATCAGATTGAGACAGGGGTCTTTTATCTTTTCTTCCAGTAATAGAAACAACTCTTTGCGTAGCAGATTAATCACCTCGGCTGTCTTGAAGTTCTGGGCCTTTAAGACAATCCAATCATCACCAAGTAGAAAAAGGAATTCACCATCTTGAAGCTCAACTTTGAAATCACTGCCAGCAAATAGTACAAGAGACACCAACGGTAGCATCGAGCAATCACGTACAAATATTGATGTTGTACGCATTTTCTCCTGGTACACCAAAAATGGCGACTGGTAGTTCGCAACCTGCCAGTTTACAGATGTTGGATGTATGCACACGAATCCATCGGTACGTGTCTTAAAGCGTAGATCGCGAAAAGAATAAGATTTAGGCATAGCGCCGCCAGCAGTTTCAACAAACGAACGTTCTGGTGTCATGACTTTTACAACATTTGGATATAGTGTAGCACATAATAACGACACTAAGAGCTTATAATTGTCACCATTAATGTTAAGATCCAAACCTAAAATTATATTTTGTATAAAAGATTAATAGTATCATATCTGTAAAAATTTAGTTATATTATCAAACTTAACAAAGAACAAATTAAGAATCAATACGGGATTACTAACAGGACATTGTAGGTTGAATCGTCACCTAACAAAACTGGGAATCTTGTCTAATGGTCTTTGCATGTTCTGCGGGGAAGATGATGAGACCGCACTACATGTGATAGGAACTTACTCTGCCCTGATGCGCAGGAGAAGCAAACAACTTGGTGAACTCACCTTATCCGAGGACGAATTCAGACTCTGTGAGTTAGGACCAATACTAAAATTCATCGAGGGTATTGGGCTAGGAGAAATACTCTAAGTCCATGAAGGGGGCACAATATATTTTATAGGTCGCAGTTCTACATCCCCCCAACAATAATAACACAAGCTCAATAATTAAAATTCGAAAATATTCTAGCATCGGCAAGCAACCAATGAAAACATAAGTCAAATGAGGGAAATTCTCACAGTACTACTCGTTGAAGTTGTAGAAAGGAGTTTGTAGCGCATGATTAGATGTATGATTTCGTATTCAAATACTCAAATACCAATGATCTACCATACGAGTATATGGCATGAATATATTCATTGAATTGTTTCAATTCCGATCCTACATTCATGATGAAATATATAAAAATCATGACACTATGCTAGGGTCTTCTAAAGTGTTTTAAATAAATAAATATGCACACATCTCTAACTCCTTTTAGTTCATTTTATAAATTCTCTAAACCTTCTAGGCGTTACTACAATTTCAACATACTACAACTTTTCGAAAGTTGCCTGAATCTATTAAAGATGTGAGAAATTGCTAAGCTTAACAAGTCTGTCATCGGACTTGAATGCAAATCGATCGAAAAACTATGGGGTAATGTTAAAATAAAGGTTTGGTAAGGAATTGTTTATTTTAATAACAGTTCATTTATGATTTTTTGTGGAAAAAACTCGTTATTTGGTACCGGTCATTACGGAGATCTTCCTCTTCTATTTTAAATCTAATTCCACCTAATACTAAATCAAAACAAACATTTACAATTTAAAACTACTATATATACTAGTAGTATATATTAATAGAACTAGGGTTGTAGCGCGACATCGCCTTCGCATCTGCAGAACATCTGCAAGAAATGGTACCTCCACCTCCACATCTTTTTATCGGAAGTATATTTACATTTTGTCATTGCGTGAGAAGTCATATTTCTCAGTTCCTCTCACATTCCACAAATATATCTGGTACCAATCAATCATTTCCAAAATCTTAATCAAAAATCTAATTGAAGACATTAATTTAAAATTTTGTGGCCTTCCAAGCAATACCATACATTATATTTGCTTGCTACATATTTGAACCTAAGGATGCTGGAAAACAGCAGTGACAATGATGAAGATAGAAATGACACCACTCAGACGGAAATCATTGATAATACCCAAAACTGTCTTCCACTAAATGGAAACCCTTTAATATGATGGAAATATAATAAAACAAATTTCAAGCTTTTTTCCCATCGTACGTGCTTATTTATCATTGCCGACAGGGTCCACTAAAATGACCTCCATTACAACCCTAATATCAACTAAGGTACTGTAGGTATTGTTTTGCATTGATCGGCCTATAGCAGTTACCATATACTACAAACGGTTAACAATTAATGCTATAAATAATATTTGATAATATTCTGTTTACCCAACCTCTAAAGGCATTGTCAGTCAACTAAGCTAGTGGTTCAGTCACCTTCTATAACCACCATATCTTCTAAAGAGAAGAATATGTACAGAGCTATTACACACATCCTGCCATCTTGCCAATCTGAGTTTTGGCTGTCCTATAAACATGTACAAAGTTTTCAATTCATATACCTAGAGAAAACTCTCTCCCCTATACTTAGATAAGATGCCTTATACTTATTGCCTTATTGTGACTCCATAGCATTAATCAAATATTTTAATAATTCCTTTCAGTTGCAGGCCTAGTTGCTAGTGCTCCTATTCTAGTAATTAGTTATTGTATTTATATATATACATATACATTTTTTTGGACCTTCATATTTTGTCCCTGAGACCTCATCATATATGTCTTTGATAATATGAATCGTTGCCAATAAGAGGAGGTGAGTGAGTTTGTACCAATTACACACAAAACATTCAAATTGCTCAGTTGTCCAGTAATTTTGAAATATACACAGCTGCCTCAATAGTGATTCACTTTAAAAATAAGAGAATAGTATGTGTTTGAGAGTACTAACAGGCAGCGAGTAAAGTTGAACTTGTTAACACTCTACTCGCAACAAGCCATCATGATTACACTGGGCGAGTTTGCTTGCAATAAGCTCCGCAACTAACCAAGTGTAATTGAGGCTTAACGATCCAAAATCACATCGCTTACATTGTAAGGAAATGGTTGCTATAAAGTGCTCCCCAACAGTTGCACACACCACCTCAAAGCCTGCACTTAAAAGTAAATCAGTATGTTTAAGAGATGCTGAAGCATAATTTAAGGTGTTTTCTTTGCCAATACAAGTGCTGCAATCATAAAAGAGAGGCTTACAGAAGAATGACGCCCATTTAGATGGAAAATTTAGTTGTATCAATGCCCAGACACTTGCAAGCGGTTATACTGGATGGCTTCAATTGTCTTAGTTTAGTTTATTTTGGTCACATTTAAACCGTACATAGACTTTTGTCAGTATCCCCCTTTTTTATATTAAAGGCGGTACCATAGATTTTTGTGCTGCACTTTATAGTACATAGCACATCCTTCATTATTTAAAAAAAACATATATATGTAAGTACATATGTATATTCTTATAGTCAAGAAAAGAGAGTGTAATATTTTGTTTAAAATTAATAGTATTAAAAGTACTACATAATTCACTTACCTGTTAATTCGTATATGTTATCAGCTGCATTCTTTCGCTTGCGAGGCACGTTTATGGGCACGAAACCAATGGAAACCAATAGTTCCAAGAATTGATATTTTAGGTCTGCTATTGTCTCCAGAGTTTTAAGTGAGAGAAAATGTTCATTGGCATAGTTTCGACCGGCGGCGTAACTAGATTTTGATATATTATGCCAGCTCTGTTGATTAAAATAAAGAATGAAATTCAAATTCGAATTCTATTGTAAAGCAACACTTACTTTGTAAGCTTTCAGAATCGTTAGATGATCACTATTGCATGTTGCGAATAGACGCTTGCACTTATCAGCTTGATTCCGTTTATTGAATGGACATAAGAATGGCGTCTTGTGACTTAGACATGCTGCTATGGTCAACACACTGTCCAAGCACTGGAAAATTGCGCCATACAACATCAGTTTGCCAATACGAACATCAACAGGCAAGGCCGACAAATGATGACCCAATGGTGTCAATTGATTGTTATCATCCAAAGCGCCTACATTACGCAAACGTAATAAGGCATTCGTAACATTATCCTGACTTGGCGGCTCCAGTGTTTCGTCTAGGACATCAGATGGGGTCATATCACCAAAAATGTTCATCGTCTTAATACGTAAGACTAGTTGATCCAACGGTATACGTTGCAACTCTGGCACTGGTTGTGACAAGAATTGATGATAATACCTATTGCTTGTATACAAATGTATACAAATTCCATTCATGACACGTCCAGCGCGACCCTTGCGCTGTAGAGCATTAGCCCGTGACACCCAAACAAGATCAAGTGATTCCATGTTTTTGTTGGGGTCAAAACGTTTTTCTTTCATAAGACCACAATCAATGACAAATACACAATCGTCGATGGTTATGGATGTTTCTGCGATGTTTGTCGACAGAACGATTCTACGCTTGCCCTCAGGTACCGGCCTGAATATAGCACTTTGTTCCTCATTCGAAAGTGACGAGTGCAAAGGCACAAATAACAACTTCTTATGGTATCTGGAATACAATGCAGAATGATTGAGAGCATCTAGAACCGACTGGATATCAACTAAGCCAGGCAAAAAGATCAAAATTGATCCAACACGTGGCCAATCATGATCTCCTTCGATTATGTATGAAAGCACTGTCTCAATTAAGTCTGTATTGATCATCATTGGAGCCATATGATAAATTGTACCGCATGTTCGTTCGCTGTAATCTATTTAAAAAATAAATAAATAATAGGAATATGAATAGGTCATTAAAAAGATTGCAAAATACTTATTAAAATAAAAGGATGTTTGTTAATGACTTGCCGCTTTTCCGCTTGATAAAGTGACAGGCCAATAACCACTGATTTGGACAAAACCATCCATAAAATACACAAATACCTGCATGTAACTAACAGAAGTATTGTAGGGATATTCCAACTAAACACTAAAACTATCCATAGGGTTTTGGAAGCAGCCGGATACCGTAAAAAACTGCATGAAATGCAACATAAGTTGTCCAACAAAACCCAAATTCACCGGACAATAAGACCAGAAGCTTCGAGAACTAGAATGGTATGTTTTAATATATCCGTCTCCATTGTATTTACCATCTACACTGATGGTGATATTAAATTCAACACAAAAGAAGACGAAGACTGTGCAAACCAGTTGTCTCAGTTTTGTGCTAATAGCATAATGGAATAGCATAAGCTAACACAAACTAATTATGTATATTTAAAGAAAAAATATTAAAAACCACCATATAAAAGCGAGAAGCCATTACCAAACAACTTAATATACTAATATAATAAAATCTAGTGGAAACTTACCTGGGTAACGTGCACAAGTTGCTGCCAAATTGAGTTGCTCATCTCTCATCTTGTCTGGTGGTGCAACATTACATGATTGTACGCCAGCAGTTTCCAATTCTCTTAGGAATTCTTCCTCATCGCGCTTCGTAATCTTACGCGAATATATAGAGTCCATTTCTAGGACATAATCGCTCATCTCAATAATATCCTCAAGGAAGAATTCTTCAACAGGAAATGTCCTACCAGGTATAGTTAGTATAGGCGCACCACCAAAATAATCGGAAAATAATTTAGCATTTACAGTTGCCGACATTAAGATGACTTTAAGGTCCTTGCGTGTCTTCATAATCCGCTTAAGGATTAACAACAGAAAATCTGATTCGTCAGACCGTTCATGGACTTCATCAATTATCACATGTGTTAAATCACTTAGCAATGGATCGGAATCAAGTCTACGCAATAAGATACCAGTAGTACAGAATGTCAAACGTGTATTAGACGAGATTTTATTCTCGAGACGAATCGTATAGCCCACAATATTGCCAACGCGATCTGCAATCTCAGCTGAGACACGTTCCGCCAAACCAATTGCCGATAAGCGACGTGGTTGTGTGCAAACTATTTCCAAATGTGCCAGCGGTTCGCTTTCAGACTTATTTCTGCCATCCGCAATCCAATGATCGAGTATGAATTGAGGAACTTGTGTGGATTTGCCGCAACCAGTTTCACCGGAAATGACCACTACTTGCGATTCTTGAATCAGATCCATGATTTCATGGAATTTGCCAAAAGCAGGCAGTTTAGCACGCGACTTGAGCATTTCCGAATATTTAACATTGCCTTCTTTGTCCAGAAATTGTTTCACAAGACGTCTATTTCCTCTGTACCTCTGATCAGCATCAGTTTTGAAGCCACCTTCGCCACGTGCAATCTGTCCGCGTTCATAATGTGTTGGCAATGATGAACTCCCATCATGCAGACCAATGACATGTTCTTTTTCAGGTTCCACATAGAAAAGTGAATGTTGAGGTGACGGAAACGTGGCATCGTCCGAAAAAGACTTGCTAAGGACCTCTTCACTTTGCAACAACTCACAGACTGCGTACACGCATCCGAGACCATTCTGACAACATTCCACAGCTGTACGATAGAGATTTCGAAATATTCTTAAGCGTATATTTTTCGGGATATCAAAACAAGTTGTTTTCATGTATATGAAAGGCGCCTCATAGGGATACCGACTGCCAGGAGGAAAACGAATTTCTACATAGAACCACTGCTCGTTTTCTTCGTTTTCATTCCAGTCCAATTCTAAGATAGAAAGAAAATAAAGAAGCAATTGTTATTTCTGCTTATTCAAATTTACAACCACCAGAGCAAGGATCAGTCACAGTGGCAAGGAGACCAGCTCCTGTCCTATCCTTAATCAACTTTAACTCAAAACAATTCAACTAAATCAATATCATTATAATCATATTTACCTGCACTACTTTTATATGAATTTTCTTGCTTATGCAGAAACCGACATTTATCACCATATTTGCATGTGCCATTGCTTAGAAAATTTCGGCACAGAGGGCGATTTTTGTTTTTGGGATTTTGGTTTCGCTTTGCAGCCGCTGCAGCCTTGAGTGCAGCTTCTTCGGCCCTACGCATTTGTGCGGGACTATAGGCCATAAGATGATGCTGATTTTTAAATCTTACACTCCACACAGAATTTTTTTCTTTTTCCTCAAAATCATCAGCGTAAATAGATTCCAAGGCTTCCTTTTCTTCTTTTCGCAAAATAACAAGTTCCGCAGTATTTGGCACATCATTATCAAGTTCAATCCTATCGTCCGGAATGCGCATGTATCGACTATACAGCAACAGTAAAGCAGACCCCGTATCACATCCACTTCTTATGAACGCTTCTCTGCAATGCCCTGGATCAAAGCCATAATTTTCTAACATCAACAGAGCATAATTATACAAGCGATCATCATCCGTTGATTTAGAATTTCCAAGACCCGTCATGGTTTCGGCTGAGAAATTGCTGACACCTTGCACAACAAGCGAGCCGCGATCTTGCCAATACAACCGCTTGCTGTTGCCGCCGCGATCCTTATATTTAGATATTGCATCTAACTTAAATTCATTACCGTGAATTTGTTTTAAAGTGGCCATTATTTCTTTGTGTGTCTTTTCCGAGAGTAAAATTTGTTGCAATTCTGTTTTATAAGAAATCGGATTCGATGCGGCAGCTTTTGGCTTCGCTGGCGTATTGCTAATTATATTAAAAAAATTGAATTAGTAAGAATTAGAATGATGATTTTCTTCTCTTTTCTTTGTTCTTTAAATATAATACATACGTAGTGCGCACATTACTTGGAGTCTGTTGAAGACTAAAATCATTATAAAATTCTATATCGCGCTTATCCATTATTATTGCTTCGCTATTATTAAATTTCTACCCAAAAAACACTTCCAGCCCAACCAAGATTTTTACACGCACTCAGCGGCGATTTTTTGACGGTCAATTCACATGTGTAAAAAAAAAAATCAGCTGATTTTACTGTAGTTGGTATTATGCCTTATTTCTCTTTTCGTTTTGCAACACTTCTAAATGAAATCGAATGTTATTATGAAACACCTTATCAAAGAGGAGACATCTTGCAACGGTTTGGTACTGATATTTTAAACAGTAACGATTCAAATTCAAATTCAAATTAGAGAATATTTTCGATGTTCGTGTGAACTTATCACAATTTATTCATTTATGGTTCGATGGTTCGTGCATGCATGTATGTAAGTATGTAAAGCTTAAAGCACAATTTCAAATCTGCGAATCTGTGCAGATTGTGAACTTTGTCAACAACAAATTTCGGGGGTAACGACATATCTCCGACGACATATCTCCGCCAATCTACAAACGACATATCTCCGCGCGGAGATATCATATCGCCGGTAAAATTTACTGGGCGGAGATATATATGTCGCTATGCCAAATTTCGTTCGTTTTCCCTGTTGTTGTAGCAGTCAGAACACAGAATTCTGATTGTGTTCTCGATTAACCCAACTTAAACCCAATTTTAAGGCTGGTCACTCTAAAATAGCGCTGCTTACTTTTAAGTAAAATGCAAATGGTACGCGCTAAAACCGCGGCATTGTTTCCAATCAATACATAAAAGTAACATATTGCACATATACACACATAGCGCAAACAAATTAAGTGAATGTTTAATTCCCCGGGATTTGATTTTGAAAAAGAAACACTTTCTCTCTCAAAGTTCTTATTACTCTCTCAATGTTCTTGTTACTCTCTTCTTTCCTCTTCACCCGCCGCACAAACAAAATTTATGTGTTGAAGGAAATTCGTTACTATTTGTTGACCTTCAAAAGGTCAAGAAATAGCAACGAATTTCATTTTTCACCTTCATTCATCCTTCAATCCTTATTTTCGTTTCTTTTATTGTTTGTTTATAAAAATCGCCTGTGGTGGAACCAAAAGTAGTAATTTTTTACTTTTAATTACTAATAATGGTACGTAATCTTATGCAGAAAACATTTACACAGAAATCCGCATAAGATTCGATTAAAATACATTAAATTTGAATTAATCAACTGATGAAAAATGGGAGACCTGTTAAGTGTACTTTATGAAATATTGTGTGATAAACAACAATGTTATCCCATTGCGTTTAATTTATTTTCCATTTTTACAGTTTCTATCTGCCGATGGAATATGGAATACTTGCACCTTGCTTTCCAATTAAACGTAGGGTTTTGTGAAGTGGAAACATGCCAGGGTCTCATCTTGATCGTCAGTAAGTATGAGTAAAATATTTGGCAATCGACAGGTCGCCGGTTTATCGTTTTGTTGCTCAATTGAATCACCAAGCATTTCTTATCAAACGTCTATGGAGCAAGCACTCAAACAGTTACAATGTGAAGGCGGGAGCACACTTTACTTGGAGGCAATGTAACTGGAAATCTCTACATCACATTTGATGTAGTGTTGCCCAAGAAGGATTTAACTGAAGAAGAAAAATCAGGTAAGTTATTATTAAAGTGGAATTTTTTTTCTTTTAATATTTTCATTAAATTATTTTTAATATTTTTAGCAATGGAAAAAATACTCGAACTGTCGTCAAATTTTGTCTACATTTTGTCTTCAAGGATCTCAGCCCAAATGAGTCAGCTGGCTTCCCCAGATAACAAGTGTTTACTATATTAATCGCAAATTGGGCTCCGGTGCTCCGGTGCATGCGGTTTCGTTTGCTTAGTCTACGAGTGACGCAGTTGTGAAGCGTTTGCAATGAAGATTTAAAAAAAAGGATTTGCTAGCATCGAGCACAAAACCAAATACATAATTTTAATGATCCAGAAAGTGTGCTGAACGAAGTAAAAATCTTGTTTTGAATTCAACACATTAACTATTGTTACTATTTACTATTTTAATTAACGTTACAGCCATGCGTTGTAAGAATGCATGACATTGTGGACAAACCTGATTCTGTGTACATGTTATTGGAATTTATGAAAGGTGGAGATCTTCTTAATCGTATAATAAGCAAAACACGACTCACCGAATCTATATCTAAGTTATATTTCTAACAAATGTGTTGTGCTGTAAAATATTTGCATGACCGGGGGAAGTTTTTTTTTATATAAAATTTAATAAATCAATTATGAAAATGAGCATTTTTTTCAAAGGAATCACGCATGACCCAACAACAAATTGTATGTCAAAATAAAATTTCGAGGAAGCATTGCCCACAATTTATTGTTGGGCTAAGAAAATAGAAAGAGAGCGCGCTGCATTTGTAGAGGGCGCCCTGCATTTGTCCAGTCTATAGTATTTTTAGTCTTTGATGAAACTTTGGTAAAAGCTTCTGATTTCGGTTTGAGCAATTTCGTGCAAAATCTCGGTAATGCGCACACTTTGCGGTACACCACTGTAGGTAGGAATGTCATTCTAATTCGCGCTCTTATTATTTGTCTTACTCTGACTTTAGCTGGATAAATGAGCTTAACTTATTGTAAAACTTGCAAAAATACATAGTGTGCGGGAATTTAAACTAGTGTAATCAGACTAACACCACTAAATGAAGGGTGCATAATTAATATAATTTTGTTTATGTCCTGGTGAAACACAAAGCCCAACAAGCATTGTTGCCCTTGTGCTAGGCGAAAGAAATAAGGACTTTTCCATCGAGACGTCGGCCTTTGCAATCATCTACCCCGATGATCACTATCTGTGGACAAACGTGATTTTACGGTAAGCTAAATTCTCTTGGGCGTTTATTCTATTTTTACATACCCTACGACTTTTGAGTTTTCATTTCGTCTTATAAGTATGCATTTTCACATGTGCCTTGTTTTTTACAAACATAGTGCGCGCTGCAGCTGAAGACGAGGAGCGTGCACAAGGAAACATATAAAAACGCTTCGGCTCTTCGCCTGCACTGTGCACACTTTCGAGCGCTTTTTTTTGATTCCTTGTGCACGCTCTTTCGTCTTCAGCTGCAGCACGCATGCACTATACTTATTTGTATTTACAGTTGTATTGATTTTTCTTTTTAAGCGCCCAAGGCACGGTGCTGCATGCATGATAAAACATAATAAAGTGTCATCATAGTGTACCTTAAAGGTAAGCATTGACCATGCACTCTCTGTCTCTTTTCGTAACATTTGCGTTCTCTCCTTGTGCAAGTTATTGCATTTACGCATGCACAAGGTAAGTATGTATGAAAGAGGCGAACATGGGTATGTGCCATGGTGTAAGAAATAGAGGGGGCGCAAATTTTTTACAGTTAAAGGTAGGCATCCACACGTCCACGATTTGATCAAATCGTGAGAGAAAATAGAGAGCTGAAGTGATTTGATGTGAGGATGGCGCTGATCTCACTTTTGTGCAAATGTTTGAGGCAAATCTAAACGTTTTGATTTCTCATCAAATTGTCTTGCTCTCATTTTTGCATATGACAGAAGTTGATGAGTGGATGGTGAAAACATCTCATTGCGATGAAATCTTCGTTGCGAACTGACGTGTGTGTCTACAACGGAGAAGAGAAACGGCACATTCATTGTGTATATTTCTTCTCATTTTTCTTTCACCATCTTTCTTCATCATTTTTTTTTCTAGAACAAGCAATATTGCTGTCGTCATATTCGCTGTGTGTACTCACTGCGCTTCAAAAAGAAATAACAAAAATTCTCAACAGCCACGTACGTGTGGATGCCTATCTTAAGTGTCGTTCCATGATACAATAAAACAAGGTAGCGACATTTTGGCCTGTTACGCTCTCAAAATTGCTCGCTCTCAATTTTGACTGCAACACTAAATGCATTATTTCAGCGTTCTATACACTGATATGCTAATGACGTCAACAATTAAGGGTGAGTAATTTTTGAGAGAGTAAAAGGCCAATAATACAAGGTAGCGTTAATTTGGCCTTTTACTCTCTGCATTATTTCAGCGTTCTATACACTGTAAACTACTGTCGCTACCTTCTTTTATTGTATCATGGGCATGTGCTCACATTTTCGAAATACTTGAAGTGATCAGACGTGAGCGCTAGTAGGAAATATATTCAAAGTGACGGCTAGTGTGAAATATTTGTGAATTGCCGTCGGCACTTTGAACAATTGAAACTGCACGCACGACGCACCTTCAATCACTTCAACTCACACATAGACAAATGCTTGATCATGCATGCAGCACTGTGTCTATGGCGCTTAATGGATGATCGAAACAGTTACGGAAGAGGATTCCGTTCTTTTTGTTCCTCTTTCGTACAAATAAATGGTCAATGAACTGGAGTTCTTTTGGTTTTTGTATTAAATACCAGATCAAGAGATTTTGTTTTTGAATTTTCTTTTACCAACTCCTGTTAGCGGTCGAGCTAGAGCCGGTAATTTGAATTGCGTACCCGAAAATACCTTGTTGAAATCCACCTAGGATTGCTGTTGTATTCTAGTTATATGTTACAACTATGTTGTATTGTTTAAGGTAGCTGACCTTTGGGCGACTTGAAGCCGTCAGTGTATTAGAATTTATACTGAGTGAGGACATCTCAAAGAGAGGTCTCCAAATTTGTCCTGTTTTATTTCAGATGGGGTGTTTGATTTGAGAGTATTATGGTGGGATATATTTACGTCATTATTGATTTAAAGTTTTTGAGAATTGAATTTGTCCATAATGCCATATATCATATGGATAAAGGCCTACGTCAGTGTACGAAAAGTAAGTAAATACTATAATGCTCAGTCCCCCATGTTTATCCGATTTGGTGGTGTATTTTTGGGACGGTATTCTATATTTGGTGGAAAACGAAAATATTCTCCGGAACCTGTTTCACCAAACAAAAAAATTTTGGTCTCATCTGTCCACTACTTTTCGGCAAGTCAATTTTTACAAACTTCAATGTTGGATCGATGTATGTATGTACTTCTTTGTTAAAAGGTGTACCTTTGTGGGACTTATCGAAGGTTTACGTCAATTTTGGTGTGCCATTGCCAAAGCGTGCAAATACTTTATGCAAAATATTACTTTCTCAATATGTTTTAACAATCTACAATACTTCTATTTTAAAAATATTTTACTCTGGATAATAGAAAATAGAAAAAAAAAACAGAAAGAAAGTTATCATTGGCTACGCCAAAAATGTAATACTCTTCACGCCCTCCGGGTTGCATCCAACCTTCCTTTCTTAGCATCACTATATTCTCACTGTTACAGTTTGAGTATCAACAAGGAACACAGTTTGAGTGGCACTTTTACTGTACTTTTATTCTTTACTAGCCTTCCCGGCGCACTTTGCTACGCCGTCGCTACAAAAAAAAAAATTAAAATTGTTTATGTTACATTTTGAGAGCGAACACAATTTCTTGAGAGAATTGTCCAGTTTTTGTAGATAATGGACTATGGCAATACTCTTGTGCGTACACGCACATACACCTCAATTTTAATCTGCTTTGCAAAAGCAATCAAAGCACGATCAACGAAACACAATGTCTCTCTCTTGGGTCGATTTTAGTGGCCAACATATACAAAAAGAAGATAACGTAGAGCGCAATACTCTAGAGCGTACTCAGAGAGGAAAAAAAATAACAAAAATAACACAATATTCAAGAAGAAGCACAGCATAAAAACGTACATACGTTTCTGTTTTTGGCTGTGGTAAAATTTAAAAATCTTAATCCTAAAAAAATATATTAAACTGTAGGTAATTAAATTAAGTAGTCTATGACATTCAGTGACAACGTAGCATTCTACTGATAAAAGATTTTTAAAATTGGATAAGTCGTTTCGAAGATTACCCGTTTCATCAAAACAAACATGACCTCTTTATTATATTAGTATAGATAGATAAGTTTGTCATTTAATTTGGGTTTCACTCCCGTAAAGAGTGTTGATTATTGATTGCTCTAGAAAAAAAATGATAAGGAAAGAGGTTGAAAGAAAAATAAGAAGAAATACACACAATGAAAATGCCGTTTCTTTGCTCCATTGCTCCACACATGTCCATGTTCCACACATCCACTTCTTTTATATCAAATCAAGAGAGCAAAACAGATTTGAAGAATATCAAAAGGTTTTGATTTGACTCAAATATTGGATCCAACGTCAAATCAGCGCCATCCTCACATGAATTCACTTCAGCTCTCACTTTTCTCAGACGATTTGATCAAATCGTGGACGTGTGGATTCCTACCTTAAAACATATAGAGGGGACAAATCGCTCAATTAAGCGGTGTTTCTCTTTACCTTTGAATTTCAACATATGCAACAACAAAATGTGTGTAATTTAGCAACAAAAATAGAATTTCGAGGTAACATACACACAATTTGTTGTTGGGTTAAAAAATAAATATAGAAACACCGCTTAAATTGTACATTTGACTAGTCTATATATTTTAATAGAACTCTCTCTCTCTCTCTCTGTCTCTCAATTTGCATTTGTGGAGAAGGAAAGTGCGCGGATCGATCAGTCGCTGTGTTGATTGTACGAAAAACAATAAGACAAAGAAGAATCGACGATCAGTCGCGTTGTTCTGATCCATTGTGTAATTAAGGTAAAGGGGAACAAGAGCCCGATGGTGTAGCCCAATTGCTTGTACCAGCAGCTCACAGTTCTGCCGACGTTTTTCTGTGTCTTCTTTCACGTATTTCGTGTTTTTTTGCTTGCATTAAGTGAGGATACAAGCGGAAAGCAGAATGTAGTGAACGCATTTGCACAACGAGAGAACGCGCAGCTGCATAGAGCAGATTGTGAATAAAAAAGAATGGCATTACCAAAGAAGAATCAACGACACGGGTCGTTGAGCACGATGCTGAGTGAGTGTACGCCATTTAAGAAACCAAGTAACAACGAAGAATCTGCCTGAAACTGATTCGAAGACGAACAACACAATAAAAACCAAATTAAAGGCATACATCGTAAATATCGCCGCCTGTCTACTTATTTAAATAAGTTTTCCTGTATTCATTCTTAGTTTACATAATAAAGAAGCGGACCGCAAAAGTATGCGCAATAAAAAGTTGAAATAAGAGAATTGGACAAAGAGTGTATATGTAAGTATGTGTGTATATATTGTTGAACTACAGTAAAAACTCACAAACTAGAATGACATTATTAAAATTAAATAAATGTGGAAATTCGCGTTATGTACACCAAACTGCTCTTGACGCGCCAACCTAATAAAGAGGAATAATAGGACCATATACTGAAACTGTCTTCATACAAAAATTTTGAGAAAGACTAGAAATAAAACGCTTATTAATAATAATAATAATAACTTATACTCTGTAGTGTAGAGTATATTTCCGAACACCGACCTTTAAACGAGCAATACCACTCATATTTATCTTTCCCACAATTTCCTGCGGTTTTAAGAAATATTAATGAAGACGAAAACTTCAACATGCTGGTGGAATGAAACCAAAGCGCTCTAAGCGCAAACGTTGTTCAGACACTTTGAATTTCCACATTATTTGCTGACGATATAATTAAGGCCACTCGTGGTTTTAAGAAATGCCATCGAAGACGATTCTTTGTTAACCAATCTTGCATGTGCAAGTGCAATGCGATGGAAAAGCTAATAGGGCCAACTCGGGGTCTCTGATGTGTCCTTTTGTGTGCTACAAACTTGCTTGAAAAATGATATTACGATATTCATAATCGAATTACCAAGTTAAATGTATGAGATTAGATACCTTTTAATAGCTTAAGGTACAAACATAGTGCACGCTAAAACTGAAGACGAAAAGCTTACGCAAGGAAACATATGAAAACGATTCGTCTCCACTGTACACACTTTCGAGCTTTTTCATATGTTTCCTTGTGCACGCTTTTTCATCTTCAGCTTCAGCGTGCACTATGTTTGTACACTAAGGAGTGTGAGATAGTCCGGAGCTGAGTGGCCCGGTAGCGATGATTTCCTTTTTGTCAATGGCATCTATCAGTCATCAGTAAAAAGTTGTATTTTATCCGATTCTGTTTCGTTCATGCTTCGATTTTGTGTAGGGGCACATGATTAATTTGCATTAATTTCTATTAAAATGCAGAACTTTATACCATGAATGTTTCTGATTTTACAATGTACCACATTGTATAAGATTAGATGAGGGGAAGGCTGGGATCTAATCATCACCTTATCACTATATTGTAACCAATTCCATTGTCTATGTTGCACCAAATCAATCAGAACAGAACATTTGAACAAGATTTTTGAATTATTTTGTATGGCAATTGAGGCGTTCGCTGTTTATGAAGTATGAAAAATAAAACTAACTTCAAAAATATTATAATATCATGAAATTCACAATTTGTGTTGGTTTACCTGGTGTTCGTGTTGTAATTTGTAAGTTTCTACTGTATTAAAAATAGTTGAGACTCAGCTGTTATTTATCTTAACCATCTTGATTGTGACTTCACAACAACAATCACTACTACAACCACCGCAACAATACATACAAGCAAGAGAATTAAGTAAACCTTTCTCGTAGTGCGTTTCTCATTGCAGACTGACCATTTTGTCATTTTAAATTATTTATTTCTTCCAAAATAGTTGTTTAAACATATATATAACAATATATCTATTGTTAATTATTTAATGATAAATATTATTCAATTTTTGAATTTGTTTTATCAATAGAATATTGTCAAATTAATTATGTAAATGAATGAAATTGCTGTTGAAACAGGCTGGCAGCCCTGCATTGTGTGTTGGTTTATATTAGGTTGTTTTTTTACTTTATTTGGCGGCTTTGTGCGCGTTTTCGTTTTTTGTTGTAATTCCATAAATTGTTTCATTGCAATTTATTTGATTATTGTTTGTTTTTGTTTTATTCACTAAAATTAAATAAATGCAAACTGTAATAAAGAGTGTAGTAAATATTCACATTTGATTAATATTAATAATAACAATAGAAATTGTCCCTCATCATTCCATCAGTTAATCAATGTTTGTAGTTTGTTTGTAGCGCAGGTGAAATATTAATTTTTTCCTGTTGCAGCAGCAGCAAATCAAAATCTCGTCTCGATTAATTTACTAGAAACGCGTGGAATCTATTTGGTTTAGTATTGTCGTCGCCGTCGTTGTCACCGGTTGGTTCGTTTTGCGCCGGTTAGAATATTTCTGGGAATATTCGAGATGAACTATGTACACATGTATATAGTATAACTAATGTGATTCATATGCATGTAAATACGTGTATGTATGTGTGCGTGTGCGTGTGTTTGTGTGTGTCTGTGTAACCTTCAAAAGGAAGAGAACAAAAAAAAAAGAACAAATATAAAACAAACAATTGAAAATAACTATTTGGACTCGGGGATAATTGAGAGGCTGCTGTGTTGTTCTCTTTGTTATTGGAATATAAGAGAGACTTAGATAACCTTAGCTTAAATGAAATGGTGCTATGCTGTGACGAATCCTCATCTTGCTGACATCAACAAGTGGAGCATTGATTCCTAACACAACATTGTTCTCGTGATTGGATAAAGTATTTTCAATTGCCAACCGATACAACTCGTTACGACTTGTCTGTTCTGTACAGGTTACTTCGACCGTACAGGCTGCCATTTTATGTCTAGGGCCTTGTATTCTAGTTAATGTCTAATGCAACGACAGACATACCTGGATGGAACAATGTCAGTACCTAATAGTAGAATATTTTGTTCATCCTGTTGGTCCAAATTAAGCATTGTGAAGCAAGCAGTGAATGTACAGAGGGCATTGTTCTGAAATAGTGGCAAGTCTACTGAGTGCCACTAAGGAGAGGAGAGCAAATAGAATCAGCAGCATAATTTAAGACGGATGTCTAGTATGATCGAAACCCCCCCCCCCCCCCCCCCACACACTCACATGTTGGATTCATGTGTGGAAAACGTGAAAAAGTTACATCAATAAGTTAATGTTGCGACGTCGTGGAAATCCTTAATCCTCATGTTAATGTTCATTTTGGATGATCAGCTCACTTCGGTCATTAATGCTCGTTGTTGTTGTTTCAACTGCAAGGGGGCTGCTGCATACAGTGTTTAAATTGCTGCAGTCGTAGTAGTAAAAGTCGTAAGATAATTGCTTAGCTGTGCATTGACAGTTATCAAAATTTAAAACTGAACTGTTGCTTCGGCTGCTGATTTAAAAAAAAAAAAGTCGCAGTCCAAGCAAAAGAAATGAAAAAAGACTGTTGCTTCGTCTGCTGCACTAATAACACTTCAGCAGTCGAAGCAACAGTCGTTTTTCATTTCTTTTGCTTCGACTGCTGAAGTTTTGTTAATGCAGCAGTCGAAGCAGAAGCAAAAAATGCTGAAGATTTTTTAAATCAGCAGTGGAAGCAACAGTCATTTTTCATTTCATTCAAGCAGATGCATAAAATCAAATCTGGAAAACTGCGAAGCACAGCAGCAGTCGTCACTTTTTAATTTGACTGCGACTGTTGAAAAAATATGCTGTCAAAGTAACAGCATGGTGTTTACTTCTCAAAGTAATCGCTTAAGCAGACGAATAAACAGTTGCAGTCGACTGTTTAAAACCGTTGCTTTTTCCGTTTGGTCTTGCTATTTAGGTTTTATTGAAAAACTTAGTACTTCTGCTTCAGCAATTGCTTTGAGCAGCGAAGACTATGCTGTTGCTTCGACACTATATATTTTTTCAACAGTCGCTGTCAAGCAAATTAAAAAGTGACAACTGCTGCTGTGCTTCGCAGTTTTACAGTTTTGAAAAACGACTGTTGCTTCGACTGCCGGACTAATAACACTTCAGCAGTCGAAGCAACAGTCGTTTTTCGTTTCTTTTGCTTCGACTGCTGAAGTTTTTTTTAATGCAGCAGTCGAAGCAGAAGCAAAAAAGAAGATTTTTTAAATCAGCTGTGGAAGCAACAGTCAATTTTCATTTCTTTCAAGTAGATGCATAAAATCAAATCTGGAAAACTGCGAAGCACAGCAGCATTCGTCACTTTTTAATTTGACTGCGACTGTTGAAAAAATATGCTGTCAAAGTAACAGCATGGTGTTTACTTCTCAAAGTAATCGCTTAAGCAGACGAATAAACAGTTGCAGTCGACTGTTTAAAACCGTTGCTTCTTCCGTTTGGTCTTGTTATTTAGGTTTTATTGAAAAACTTAGTACTTCTGCTTCAGCAATTGCTTTGAGTAGCGCAGACTATGCTGTTGCTTCGACTTTATATTTTCTCAACAGTCGCTGTCAAGCAAATTAAAATGTGACGACTGCTGCTGTGCTTCGCAGTTTTACAGTTTTTAAAAACGACTGTTGCTTCGACTGCTGGACTAATAACACTTCAGCAGTCGAAGCAACAGTCGTTTTTCATTTCTTTTGCTTGGACAGCTGAATTTTTTTTAATGCAGCAGTCGAAGCAGAAGCAATAAATGCTGAAGATTTTTTAATGTAGCAGCCGAAGCAGAAGCAAAAAATGCTGAAGATTTTTTAATGCAGCAGTCGAAGCAACAGTAATTTTTCATTTCTTTCAAGCAGATGCTGTTGAAAAAATATCCTGTCGAAGTAACAGCATGGTATTCTCTTCTCAAAGTAATCGCTTAAGCGGACGAATAAACAGTCGCAGTCGACTGTTTAAAACCGTTGCTTTTTCCGTTTGGTCTTGTTCTTTAGTTTTTATTTAAAAACTAAGTACTTTTGTTCTGCTGCTTCAGCGATTTCTTTGAGCAGAGAAGACTATGCTGTTACTTCGACAGCATATTTTTTCAATATTCGCTGTCATGCAAATTAAAAAGTGACGACTGCTGCAGTACTTCGCAGTTTTTCAGATTTGAAAAACGACTGTTGCTTCGACTGCTGCTTTGAAAATATACACAGTCGCAGTTGAAGCAAAAGAAATGACTGCTGAAGTGTTTTTAATGCAGCAGTCGAAGCAGAAGCAAAAAATCAAAACTGTAAAACTGCGAAGCACAGCAGCAATCGTCACTTTTTAATTTGCTTGACTGCGACTGTTGAAAAAATATGCTGTCAAAGTAACAGCATGGTATTCGCTTCTCAAAGTAATCGCTTAAGCAGACGAATAAACAGTCGCAGTCGACCGTTTAAAACTGTTGCTTTTTCCGTTTGGTCTTGTTCTTTAGTTTTTATTGAGAATCTACGTACTTTTGTTCTACTGCTTCATCGATTGCTTTGAGCAGAGAAGACTATGCTGTTACTTCGACAGCATATTTTTTAAACAGTCGCAGTCAAGCAAATTAAAAAGTGACGATTGCTGCTGTGCTTCGCAGTTTTACAGTTTTGATTTTTTGCTTCTGCTTCGACTGCTGCATTAAAACAACTTCAGTAGTCATTGCTTCGACTGCTGCATTAAAAACACTTCAGCAGTCATTTCTTTTGCTTCAACTGCGACTGTGTACATTTTCAAAGCAGCAGTCGAAGCAAAAAAAAAAAACGAGAATGACTGGCAGTTTTTAAATGCTGACTACATATGCAACTGCAGCCACGCGGGCTGCTGCACGTACAACTTCAGCTTCGAGGCAGGTGTGAGTGCTCCTTGACCAACTGATGTCGGTTAATTCCGGGTCGTAAACAGTTGAAGAACCGAACATAATACACATAACGTTCAGATCGTTAAGTTGATTGAAGTAATATGAATCAAGTGTTCTAAACCTTTTTTATTGCAGAATATGAGCAGAGAAGCTGACTGCTTGTCTCCTCCTCCTGTTCACCTTGAGCGATTGCTTTGAGAAGAATGTTTTTTTTTTTTTTTTTTCAATAATAACAGTCAAGCAAAATGAAAACTGCCGAAAGTGGCGACTGCCGCAGTTTTCCAGTTTAAGTTCTGTGCTTCTGCTTCGACTGCGACTGTTGAATTTGTTTAAAGCAGCAGTCGAAGCAACAGTTCAGTTTTGAGAAATGTCAATGCGCAGTTAAGCAATATTTTTTACGGCTTTTGATAGTGGATGAGTGTGGCCGACTTATGTCGGGTGTTTCAGGGTCATAGACCCGACCACTCTGGGGAAACTTCCTTGATGGTCATGATCTCTGCTTGGTAGCATTGGTCAGGTATTCTGAAAGCCTGTTTGATTGTTGAGAGAAATGATTTCAATCATTTTCGAGACGTCGGGGAGAGTTAGTATTTTAGGGGAAAAATCAAAGACCTTAGAGACACAGGGTCAAAACTCCATTCGGTCCCAAGACCTTGGGCCTTCCCAAGATAATGAAATCATTGCACTTTACGTACAATGGTTCGATGATGATCTATCACATTTAAAAGTTATGTAACGTTAAGGTTGTTCCTATATCTATGTATGACCCCTATGGATTCCGCAACTACTGGACCATTTTTTCTGAATCTTTCTTGGAAAAGAAAACCGATTACATTTTCGTGATCAGCAGGTCCAAATTAATAAAACAAGTTGTTTTCATAAATTTTTTTTTTTTTTTTTTTTGGACAAAAGTTATGCATACATCACTTGGAGTAACAATTTTGCAGCTTCTTGCAGAAATGTGTCCTTTGCCTTTAGTAATCTCGTATAATTTTTCAAGAACTCTACCAACGCCAGTCGTGCAATCCGCAATTTTAAGATGCAGGTTAAGCGGAAGCGTTGAGAATTTCTTGCAAACCAGCAAAGAGCGAACTCACGCGAGTAGCAGAATCTTTGTGATTGCGTAAAATTCAGAGTCGTCCATATGAAAGGGGAGAACCAAGTTCCAGGTGTGTGCATTCAGAATCTCCCCAGGGTAGCCGTTCTTAATAGGACTCGAAGAAGGCGGGAAAGGGGTCACAACTATAAAAAAAAGTCGGCAAGTGATATCCATACCACATGAGCTCGATAGTTAATCTCCTCCTCGACCGATTCCCAGTATTGCTTGCCGCTTAGCTTGAATGAGTTTGAGAATTACCAACTCGATCGTCTAAATTTTTTCCGGTTGCTCATCAGCGTGCGGTTTTGAATGATTTCCTGTCTTGCTTGCGACTTCGATCTACTTCCAGTCTCGCTTTCCATTGTTTATCTGCTTAAGGCTAAACGATTGCCAATCTTGATTCTCGTTATTCGTATGTTTGAGTATTATGTACTTGATGGGCTTCCAGTTTTGCTTTCTGTTTCATAAACATTCGCACGGTTATACCAATTCTAAAACTTTCCATAGATGCATAGTATAGGAACGCATAGACACCACTAACACAAATCAACAGAAATTAATTTATACATATGTATATAGATAGATATAGAAGATAGATAATAGATTACTATATCAATTTTAGAGTCAAAATGAATAAAGAAACACAAACAAAACTTCATGAACTAAGAGAACATGTTCCATTCTTGGAAACACTTATTGAACACTTAAAAAGTGTCGCACCTATGGTGGGTGAAAAAAGAACAACGCAACTCAATAGAATAACATATTTACATAATATTTTAACGACGGAGAATACGAAGTGAGTGTTTTCGTCATATATCCGCTATCTCGAAAATAATTATTTTTATTTTATTTTCAGACTACAATTCACCACCCTTTGCAGATGTGAATGCATCTTACATAAATTACTCAAGCAGTTCAAAACCGTATGTGTGATTTTATTATAATAATATTATTAAGCTTAAAAATTAATTTTAAAAATTGATAATACGAGTATTTCTTGATTCTCCAAAAACTTTCATCTCAAAATTATAATATTACAACATTAGTTTGTAAAAAAACATGCATATACACATGTGTAGAGGCGGGAAATAAGTAAATCACCTCTCCCCCTTTCGGTTCGAACCCGTCGTATGTTAGCGATAGAAAACAAATGTCTTTGCTTGCGAACGAAAGTTTACTTCTTGACCAAACATCTAAGCATTCGACCAGCGGTCGAAATTCCACCACCCGCATAACTACATTCGGAGGGAGAGCTCTTCTTCTTCATTAAAATTTTAACATACCCAATAACAAATTGTGTGTAATCTCTGGATACCCAACAAAGGGAGTGCTTTCTTATCGTAAACGATTTGCTCAGTCTATTCATTTCATAATCTTTGGCTAAGTCGTTGCTCGCACCGAAGCGATAAGAAGCGGGGAACGAAGGCTGTCAGACAGAGTTCCTGCTATTGGTTTCTCGCTCTTAATTGTTGGTGTTTTCTTTCTTTTTCGTTCGTACGTAACATATTACATTGGACAAATCTAGAGGTGAATACCTTTCTAACCATATAATTTACATGAAAATACATTCATCCATCTGAAATTATAGACTTCTGAATTTATATTCTTTTGAATATAAACAACGGGTAACAACATTTTTGGGTTTAAAGGTTAGTTTTTCCTCCCAGCGGACAAATCTTGGAGTTACATTAGGTAGCCTGCTCACACGCAAACAACACTTTAAAAAACGTCAAAACTTGGAATAAAGGTCTTAAGACCTTAGCAAGAACGTCCTGGGGAAAGGAAATTGAGACATTAGGTACCATCTATAAGGCAATTAAACGCTCCGTCTTAAACTATGCCGCTCCTATTTGGACTCCTTTTCTCAGTGACACTCAATGGTGACACGTAAAAACCAACCAAAACAAAGCCCTTCTTATAATGACCAGTTGCTTACAAATGGCAAGTATAGACCATTTCCAGCAAAAGTATTATCGTTTCGCCATCATAATGAGCTATTTTCTAAGCAGTATTTTCTGGCTTCAAACATGAGTGCACACCCCAAATACAGCACTACTACGGGCGTTGTTCCCCCTAGGCATATCTGAAATGATATCAGACGAAACAAGAATGACATAGCATTTTTAATAGGCGACAACAGTTAAAACTGCATTAGAGTCACAGTTAAGAGACTCGTAGTACTCGGACCACCTTAGCTCAGTTAAGATCGGCTTGGTCTCTGCAGCTCTACAGGGAACGTATAGGTCTGATACTCTAACAATTTCAGTCATAAAATTTCCTAATAAGAAAAGAGGCAATTAATAACTGATAGATCCAAGTATCCCCATATCCCGACATAGCTATATTGATTCAATTATGTATTACAAGAATTTCGGGCGCGCCCTTGTCTTAGTGGTTGTTAGTGTGTGATTTTTGTAATCATTGTATAATTCACGGGAATAAACAACATATTTTAATATTCCATTCGCCATATAACCGGAACACAATTTCGGCCAAAATATGGCGCAATATATTGTGGACAGATGAGAGCAAAATTATTATATTTGGTGGAACAGGGCCCAGACAATATGTTCGTCGTCCACCAAACACAGAATACCATCCCAAATACACTACTAAGACGGTTAACCATGGAGGGCTGATAATTATGATATGGGCTTGCTCATCATATGGTGGCGTTGGCCCTATCCATTTGCTCCATGGCATTATGGATAAAGCAGTGTACGTCAATATACTGAAACTGGATAATGTTCCGAAGCACACTAGTAAACTAGCTAAAAACTGGTTTGCCTCTGAAAACCTGAAGTGATGCCATGGCCAGCACAGTCTCTGGACTTTAATCCGATCGAAAATTTGTGGGGAGAGATTAAACTAAAGGTGCCTGCAGCAAATCCATTAAATAGGACACAGCTTTGGAAAGTGGTCATGGAGGCATGGGTTCAGATTCCTGTGAAAAGTTGTAAGGACCTTATTGACTCCATACCACGTCGATGCCAAGCCGTTTTTGCTAATAAAGGATTTACTAACAATTATTGGATGCAGAGAAACATGTAAAACATGTTACTTTTAGTATAATTAAGTTTTTTTTTTTTTTTTTTTTTGAACACCGTTGTTTGTGCCAACTTTCATGGTGATCAGGCAAACGGTGTCGGAGTCCATCACGGTCAAACTATTTTTCTCGTCCTATTTTATATATTGTTTATAGATAAAATGGCAAAAATACATTTTCTAAAGTAAAGGGTCATTTTGATTATGTATCGGGAGGACTGCCTCTTCCAGTATTTGGGGGAACGGAATTCTGTTTGCTAATCTGTATATGATATGATTTTAGACTAAAAACAAAAGAACGAACAGACTAGAACCAATTTATTCTCCTCTCCACAAACAGCGTACTAAATTCACACTAATGTTAAATTAATTCAGAAATTTATTTACATTTTCAGATAACCAAAAGTAAAGTTGTCATTAGTCCTCCAGAGGATAACATAGCCGAAATGAGCTACGCACTAAAATCATGTGAACTGGATGGCAGCTCAAATACTGCTAGTGAGACTGGCATCTCACATACAAATTCTGGTGATAATGAAGAACCATCATTCATTGAAGTACGCAAGAAGCTCGCCAATGCTATTAAGGCCTCTGCGGCCGCTCGTAAACCTCCAGATGATGGCAATAATACAGCATCCAATAATAGTACTACGACTTCAACTACTGCGAACTCTTCACCAACTATCTATAGTTCGACGATTATACACCCGTCAACTATTAATTACAAAGACCCGCGTATGCGTAAAGCCGCGGAAGCAACTAATATGTCACAAACAACAGCAACACAACCGGCGTTCTGGCAATCATCGTCACAAAGCTATTTTTCCTCCATACCAATGGTGAACAATCAATACCAACAAGAAATACCAGTTCATCCAATAATGTGTCAAACACTTGATAATCGCTATGATGATTCTGCAGTCTTTTGTGGTACTTTTGGCAATATCAACAATCAACAAGGTGAATATTATCGTCCGCAACAGCAACAGCAACAATTCAATGAATCAAGACATGACAGAAGTAATCAAAACATCAACTCTCAATACACACATCGACCTTGTCCGAAAAGATATTCCTATCATAATGAAAAGCCAAAGGTAAACTTGCAAGTACAAAGATCAAGTATTGGCAAAAACAGGAATAGGTCTTTTTCTGATAGGAATAAAATGAAAGAACATTTAAAGAATGATAGCAAAGGACTCACTAATATCGCTGCACCTACCATAGTAGAACCTTCGTACTTGGACAAACTGTATCGTGGTGAAGAAAATATGAAATTAAATTTTGCATATTCCAAAACAAGTTTCAAAATTCCTAAAAAAGGAGAAGGAAAAGGTGAAAATAAAACTACGCCAGAGGTGATAAATAAAAAAGAAAACCCAGCAAAACAACTTGACAAATCTATGGAGACACCTACTTCTTCTAAGAAAACTTGTATTAACGATAAAAAATCTTTGGCAAAAGTGAATCCTATCGATGATAAAAAGATGAGTAAACCAAAGAAGGATACAGAAAGTTCCAAACCTATTCCAAATTCCATTATGACTACTGAAAATGCACAACAGAATCACAAAATTATATTGAATTCGAAAAAAGACAACGAAAGTAGTAAGGCTGTTAGTGGTGTAGGTGGTGGTGGTACCAGCGATAAGGAAAATACGACTGAGGAGACTAAAACTACGACAGTCACTAGTAGTGATGTGGCTATAGCTCCAACTAGTCGCCAAAGACTGATGAAACGCAGATCGACAATGATTGAATATGATAGTGCTCCTTTATGTCCAACTGATGAGGTTTCTAAGAAAAATAAGGTATTTGAAGATGTTTATTGTTCCAAAGATGGAAAGGCATCTCGAACACTGGCTAGCCTTTTTGAAGAAACAGATGATAATTGTTCAGTGTCAACACAAAATATAATACCCGGCAGGCGACGAACATGCGTTGTTGGTGCATTAAATGGAAAACAACAACACCAGACCGCCTTGGAAAAGAAAAGTGTTGCATTAAAGAAATCCAATACGGAGGTAAAAACTAAGAAAACACCTAAAAATACCACTAAATCAAAAGATATTGAAAAAGTTAGTGAACATCCAATTCAATCCAATCCAATGAAGCCTTTAATTCGTAAATGTGTGGTTAAAATAAAAAGAATATCGCCAGGATGGAAAAAGTCTACTAATTCAACTAGTTCACCGTTGTTGAGTGTTGCAAGTGATTCGAGCAAAATTCCAGACATAAAAATGGAAATTCCAAAAAATACACATAAATTGTGGCATGCGTTTTCGACTCTTGTAAATTATTGCCTTATTTGCGATCTCCATTTGAAAGATTGTGTATCGCATTACGTGCAGTGGCATAAAGAGTTTTATGCAGCTCGTTTGCATTCCTCCATATTAAAACAATTAAGAAAGCATGAACGCAATCGACCACACCACTCGGCAATCTCACTCCAAAAACGTACAAGATATTTTCATCGCTGCCCGTTTTGTCTACAAGGCAAAAATTTATTGCTATTCAATTGGATTGAACATTTGGTTAAACATACTGGTGAATTTAACTATCAATGCTCGAAATGCCTATTTCCAAGAATTAGAAATCAAAATTTTGAATCACATTTACTTGAATGCGGTAAAGGTGCCTCAATTGTGACCAATAACTATTACAGTTTAGAGAAACGCGATACTGTGGAAGGCCATGTCTGCCACTTATGCGACTTTGTACAATTATGTCGGAGCAACTTAGAGAAGCATTTCATTCATCAACATAATTTAGATGAAAATACAATTTCTACCCTGGGATACACAGTGGTTTTAATTGACTTTCATAATGTTCCCGATGTATTAACTTTGGTTGATGCCGGTGATGTGCATAAAATGGAACAAAACCTAATAAAACAGTATAAGGAAGAGTCATTGAAACGCGATTTGGAGATTATTGATGTTGATAATGATGTGGATGATATGGATGATACTGGTGCAGCTGCCAAAGTAACTAATATATCAGAAGTTTTGGTAGAAAACGAAGAACAACACGAGTTTGATGACAAAACAGATAATAATAGTTGTATTTCCATACAAAATATTGTCAGCGGTAAGCGACGAGCGTGCGTCACTGGTGCACCAGATACCACATTGGAAAAGAAAAGTGTTGTATTAAAGAAATCCAATTCGCCGAAAAAAATGAAGAAAACTCCTAAAAACATTGTTAATCAAATCGTTACGAAATCAAAACTCGATATAAGTAATACTGATGATGATAATAAAGTGGTTGATACTGTTGGTAATGATGATAGTGGCAAATTAACTGATTTGTCAAATAAAACAGAAGTTTTGGTTGTAGAACAACAACAGAATTTTGAGTCCAAAACAGAGGATAATAGTTGTATTTCCACACAAAATGTTAACAACAAAAGGCGACTAAGTGAACCTGATACAGCATTGGTATTGGTGCAGAAAAATACTACTTTAAAGAAATCGAAATCGAAAAACACACCAAAAAATACTAACAATCAAATCGTTTCGAAAACACAATCCGGTCTTGGTAATAATACTGTTGATGATAGAAAGGAGGATGGTATTGTTGCTAATGATAATAGTGCCAAATTAACAAATATATTTAATAAATCAGAAGTTTTAATTGAAGAACCAACTGAAGAAGAACAACAACAGAGTTTTGATTACGATGCAATTCAACAAGAAATGATAGTTTTAGCAGCAGCTCAAACTCAATTACCGAAACCACAAAAACGTACTGTCAATTTGGAAAGCTCTCTGCAAGTTATTGAGCACGAAATAAAATCCATGGTAGCTGCAGCAGAAACTGAAGATGCCAATAATCTCCAAAACATTCTGGCAGCAGAAGCTATATTTACTAAAGATCAGTCAGATACAAACAATGTCGTTTTGAAAAACTCTCCAAAACAATCAAAATCAAACCTACACGTATCTCCAAGTCAAAGTGGTAATAGTCAAATGTATAAAAGTCAAAATAATAAAAGAAAGATGCCTTCAATAAATATGTTGAATAAAATTCGTGCAGTTGTTACGTCAACAACTGATAACGAACTGCAGAATATAACATGCAGTGTACCAGACAATAGATACATTAAAACGGAACAGAATAATAACGATATGGAATTGAATAACACATTCGAAACCACAACCGATGACTATGAGATTGAAAACAATGACATTGATTTCGGAAATGTTTTCCGTCCATTAATAACAAACATGGATGCGCTTTTGGCTGATGGTTGTGTTGATATGAAAAGTGTTAATCGTAGGCGTAATATTGCTGCTAAATCAACAGCAGCGGCGAATACTAGAGAAAACTTAAGAGTTAATAATTGTCTGAATATTGAATTCGATAGAAAACAAAGTGACAACATAATTATGACAACAGCCACACCGGATCCCTCAAATGTTTTAAAAACGATACCAAGCGACTGTATCGATTATATTGAGATCGATGATGATGATGATGATTTTTTACCTGATGATATTGCTGTAGCAGCAGCTGTGGCTTCCATAAAAGAGCCATCAGACAATTGTATTTATATCATTGATGATGATGATGATGATGATGACGAACCTAATAATATTGTCACATCAACAGTAAAAACCGAGTTCAAAAACGTGCCAAACAAAGATCTATCATCAGTACCAGCAGCAGTACCAGTAGCAGTACCAGTAGCAGTACCAGTAGCAGTACCAGTAGCAGTACCAGCAGCAGTACCAGTAGCAATACCAGCAGCAGTACGAACACCGCTCAAGGATAACAAAAAACCTATAGGTCGTATTAAAGTGCGTCCTTTGTCGTGTCTATTATCTCCCAGTGTTGCAAACAATAGCGATAAAATGGAAGAAGAAGAACCTGTTGTAGTTGCTGAAAGTTTTGTTTCTCACGATTCAAATAGAGACTTTCTCATAACACAAACTATGTCGGCCAACTACCAACCAAATTCTACATTAAATAATGTTGGTTTCAATATATCACTGGAACCGAATTTTGCACGACCAAGTGCACGACTGCCGCTACAAGTACCAGTACCACCAGTACGAATATCAACAGTACCAGCTTCAGCTGTAAACTTGAATACCAACAAAAATATTTACAATATCCTCCAACATCCATCATCAAGTACCACTACAACTTCAACTTTAGCATCTCGCATAGTAGCAACAGTATCATCTTCAGCTGTAAACTTGAATACCAACAAAAATATTTACAATATCATCCAACATCCATCATCAACTACCACTACAGCTTCAACTTTAGCATCTCGCATAGTAGCAACAGTACCAGTTACAGCTGTAAACTTGAACACCAAAAATAATATTTACAATATCCAACATTCATCATCAACTACCACTACCACTACAGCTTCAACTTTAGCATCTAGAATAGTATCAGCAGTACCAGTTTCAGCTGTAAACTTGAATACCAACAAAAATATTTACAATATCCTCCAACATCCATCATCAACTACCACTACAGCTTCAACTTTAGCATCTCGCATAGTAGCAGCAGTACCAGTTTCAGCTGTAAACTTGAATACCAAAAATAATATTTACAATATCCAACATTCATCATCAACTACCACTACAGCTTCAACTTTAGCATCTAGAATAGTATCAACAGTACCAGTTACAGCTGTAAACTTGAATACCAACAATAATACTTACAATATCCAACATCCATCATCAAGTACCACTGCAGCTTCAACTTCAGCAACTCAAAGCGAAGAACAATATGTTAAATGCAATGCCCCGTCGTGCCGTTTTAAAACATTGATGTCCAATTCGATGCGAGACCATTTGCTGTTCCATCAGAGTCATAATTTTACTGGTAAAAGCGATTACATGGTGTGTGCTCAATGTTCTTATGTTGCTAAAGATATTGATGATTATATAAATCATGGCATAGCTAAACATAATCTACAAATGGTCAATGAAAAAAATTCTTCAACCACCACCATCATCAGCAACAGAAACAACAGTAATGAAAATCTCACACAACAAATACGAAATATGTTAGCAACATCTGTGATAAGAACTGCTCCAGAAAATTTACCAGCAGTGCTGGTCAATCCTTTAACCGTTCGAATGGTTGATAGTCTAGTCGCAAGCACAGGCCTGGCAGGTAAATATATCACTTATGATCACTTTTAATATACATATGTACTTACATATATATTGATTTATTTTTTTTTTTCTTTTAAGAAAACAAAATATACAGATGTCCGGTAAAGAATTGTCAAGTAGCTGTAAATGGAGACTCATATAATGTTCATGTCTTATATCATATAAAAAGCACTGGCACAAATAATATGCCCTGTCCCCATTGCCATCAAGTATTGCAGAGTTTATCGGAATTAAAAAAACATTTTTACCAACATATTCGCCACAATACTTTTTGTTTCGACTGTTTGGCATCAGCTCGATTTGGTGAAGAAATGCAGAAACATGTGTCAGTGAAACATGGTAATGGTCCTACTAAAACAATTCATAAAGGTATGCAATTTGAAGAGAATAGCACAAGAAAGCAGTATTTTGTTGCTTCAAGAAAGCATTTAAACCATAAAGAAATGCAAGAGTTCTACCTTCGTGTAAGGAAAGAATATTATACGCGTTTATCAAAGGAAAAAATTTACTATAAACCATGTGAGATCACTATAATACCCAAGGTGCCAATGTTTCAAAAAGCATTATGCTGTGAAGAATGCAATTTTTCGACACACTATCAATCAGAATTGGTTTCTCATCTAAATCAACATGACACACAAAATGATGAACGTTGGGAGGAAATGAAACAAAACCGTCTGCAGAATGCTACAATTCCACAATCACAGCAAATGCCAAGCACGAGTAAATCAGCAAACAATGATGCTCATACAAAATGAAATTAAATAAGATTTAAAAAAGAAATATTCAAAACTCCCACCACAGTTAAGCTACTCATGACGTATGCTATGATTACCATAGCATCATCATTATTGTAAATATTTAAAAAGAAACAACTTTAAACCAAAAAACACATCCATTATCATTATCGTCTCAACATTTATAACAACATAACGTTCTACATCAGAGGGAAAGCTAAATACTCAATTTATTAGATTCCACCATAACCGGATACAACTATCAAACCAAAATCATCATCATCTCAGGAACAATCAAATTGAACAAAGTCAATTTTATAACATCATCAGAGAGAAATCAGTTAAAAACACTCTTAATATATTGGTTTCCATCATGAAACTCATGCAACTCATGCAACTATATAAACAACAGTCATCTTCATATTAGGAAAAATCATATTGAACCAAGTCGAATGTGTGTTGTCTCCTCCATAAACTACTCAAAAGAAAATAAGAATGAAAATCTATGGCAGATTGAATGAAAAGATACTATGAAAGACATGAAAGTGAACTATCAGACATGATAGTGAAAGATAAGCGACAAAAGAAAGTATTTTCTTTGTTTGCACGCATTTATTTATTTATTTTTTTATTGACACAATCAATACCTAAAAATAAGTTGACGTGACTGGGAGTTTAGTGCTGGAAATTGTGATTCCAACAAGGAGTAAAAAATATTGGACGAAATAAGTCGAAGCACCAGGAAATGGAGGCAAACAGAGACGGAAGGGAGGTGCAGCATTAATCTGATAGAGACCACAACACCACGTTACCGGATAAGCAGCTGATCAATTGTGTAACGCTCAAAATAGTGAAATAACAGTTGTGATATTAAATAGTAAATTTTTTTTAATAGGTGTATTATAATTGCAAGTATCATTTCATATTTCCATTTAAAAACGTAATATTTCAATGCGTTCTTCTACGCCGCTCACAATTGGTTCACTTTTAAGTATATGGCATAAGACATAGTAAATGCATCGAAATCCAAAAGGGGATCCATACTAAAAGTAAGTTACATAGATTAATTTTGTAATGTTTTCATTGTTTGATACTAACTACTATATCCTTTGCATTAGCTAGCTACATATGTATGTATATACATTAGAACCATCCGATAATCCTTGTTCAGATCGAATGGCAAATAGGATGATACATTTGCACTGTAAGAAGCTGATGTTTCACTACGGAAGTTTTTCCATCACATTTCCAAGAAGTTGTGTTTTTAAAATAAAAACTTTGGTTTACTATATTGCACCTTCGTTTCACACCTCTAACTGCTGACATATGGAATTCGTCAGATTATGTCAATGTGTCAAATATATTATATAAGAGATAAGAAATAAGAAATAATATAAGAATAAAACAATAATGAAATTTTTGTTTTTAAATTTAAAAGAAAAAAAAGACATGTAAATTTAATGAATAAAATGTGATAATGGATCACAAAGCCTGAACTATGGTTTCATTGCATTTTAATTATATATACATAAATAGGGTAAATCTATGTGAAACATTTAAATGAAATATGGGCATTGTGGTATATGTAGGTATTTTCGGAATATTTGTGGCAAAAATTTAAAAGATATTATTAAAGGTTTATTGTTGAAATCTTTGCAAATGATTAAAATCCTATGAAATCTTGTCCTTATGCATCAATGCAATACTTCCAGTGTCACTCCTAGTCCTAGTAATCTTTCTAGAGAGAGGCGAGCGTCCAAGAACTGCTTTGCTGCCTGTTAACTGTTTGTCCGGGAGGCAGAAACCTAGTGTGTCATAAGTTTGTGATTCCTTTTTTGGTCTCTACATATAAGTAGGTACATATCATATCATATGTAAACTGTAAGGAGTTATTAAGTAGAGATTTCAAAATCACAGTGATTTTAAACTGTGATTGAGTCACAGTCATTTGAAGGGAGAGACACAGTTTAGTTTGTTTAAACTGTGATTACCAATCAAGGTAGAAACTGAATCAAATTGAGTCACAATCAATCAAGTAAACTGTGTCCCTCCCTTCAAATGACTGTGACTCAATCACAGTTTAGAATCACTGTGTCACTGTTTAGCTCAGCTCTATTAATAAGTATCTGAAATTTGATATAATGTCTATTGGTTCTTTATTTCCAAAACCCAATATTTACATCCATTGTGAGCGATCATTCACTCTTCCAGAATTTAACAATATTGAAATATTATGACTGCCTAAGTTTTTTTGAGGTCTTTGGACCTTAAGTGCAGCCCAATATATATTAGAATTGCGATTCCCATTCAATTATAAAAAATATTGGTTTGATATGAATCCCATATAACCCATACATAATACGTTTATAGCGTACTTCGTTTTTTATTTATTTATTAGTCATTTTGAAAATTGTTTGGTATTTGCAGGCTTTTATAGACATCTTCTAGTACCAGTTGGGGCTTCGAATGTTCTTCGATAATTTTCGTAGGCTTATTAAGCGGTATTGCTTTTGGTTTCCATTCAGGTTCATCGAATTCATTACTAAACGAGTGTGGAGGCTGCGGCGGCGTGATTTGCCTATACTTTTTTAAAATGGGAATGCTGGTGAAATCATTAAACGGCTCATCAACAGGTACAGGTACGGGCACTGGTACTATGATTGGCACTTTTCTTATTATTGGATAGCGGAAGAATTTCCTTGTTATCAATGAGTTTATAAGTGAAGCTATACTAATAATTGCTGCAGTTTTTGGTGACACAACAACAGGAGGACCTGGAAGCGCTGGTAAGGGAAACGGCAACGGCGGAAATGCTGGTGGCGGTGGTAGTGGATATGGCTGGAATGCTGATGGTGCTGGTTGTAAGAAAATCGGTTGAGGTAGTAATGTTAGTGGAGGCGGTGCTGGTTGTAGTAAAATCGGTGGTGCAACTCCAGCAAAACCAAATGGTAGTCGAGGTGGAATTGCTGAGAATAGGTTGAATCCATAACCATAAGCGCAACAACATACCAAAGACTAGATGCAAAGAAAAAAAATTAATGAAATTTAAACTAACAAACATCGAAATAAAACGAATACATACCAAGTGAATTAAAAAACTAGGAGCACGCATGGTGAATCAATAATTTTGTGCGAAAAAGTGACTAGATGACTGAGTCTTTATATGTACTTACCCACATGGTAAGTGGCATTCATTTGACGCCGGCAGATAATGACATGTGGAAATCATATCCAATAAAAGAAAACTCTTCCGGTCACTACAAAGACTAAAAAACCAAAGCTATGGAAACTTAAGTATGATAAGGGCACTCTATTTCGGTGATATCGACTATCGAACACTCTGTGCTCCCAACAATTGTACAGCTTAAAGGGAGGAAATCATTGCTCTATTTGTATTCATCTATAGTTTGAACATAAAATTGGATGTATGTGGATATGTTCCCTATGAATCCAGAAACTCCTGAACTGATTTTGATGAGCATAGTCTGGAGAGTGTTCATATGAAGTTTGGTGTCAACCAGACTTGCCGGTCGATAAAATTCTGAATATTAAACTTAGAAACATATTTTAAAATCAATCCAATCATTTTTGTAAAACATATCAGATAATTATGTAACAATTAACGCTGGGTTCGCTAGTAGTAAAATATGTGTTTGAGAAAAATCGATGGTTATATATTCAGGATATATTTTTTTGGGTTAATCAATCTACATACCAAGTTTCAACTTCCTAGCTCTTAGCTTAGCTTGATTGGTGTATTATACACCGACCAATATTCGCACAAATTCAATGTACCTTTGGCTAGCTTGGATTCAGTGAATTACTAATGTTGTAGAAAGTGATTATACGAGTAATTTATTGAAATGGAAACCAGTTTTACAATTATTTTATTCAACTTAGCTTAAGTTTTCTTCTAACTATTTGATCTTCATATTGTTTTCGTTTTCAATAGATCGATCGTCTTCATTCTATTCAACTTTTGGAAAATTATTAAAATTTTGGTTAATTATGTCTTACACTGACTGATTCCAGAAGTAAAAAAAATGTCTGAAACATGACCTTGCCTAAAGATGGAGCTGTCTTTGTCCTCCTTTTTATGATGAAAAATAATAATAAATACCTTCTATGTATATGGTTTCAGCACTAGTGATTAAATCATATTGATTTGGGCCGGAATCATCCGACATTATCAGTTGACAAAAAGAGCCACCCATTCTAATCAATCCACCACAATCTCAACAAAACAGATCTTGAGGATCTCATTTTCCGGAGGCAAAATGCATTAGATCTGGATAGGGTAGCTTTAGGGAGGCATCCGTGCCAACTGGTTCATCAGTTAGTCTATCGATGAGTGAATCCTTACTCAGACGCATTAAGCGCAGCCGAAAACGGGAATGGCGAGCTTCTACGCAAGCAGCGGACTGAGTACAGGTCATCGAGAAAGTTTCTTAAAAAGCACTCAGACGTGGCCCAGACCAGCTGATTGTGAAAGAGAAGGCACTTAAGAAGAAGCATTAGTACAACATGCGGTGTTTCGAGCGAAGGAACAACATCGCAGCTGATTCGACGCTATATACTCTTGCATCCGATTATGTAGCAGGAAGAAGGCTGACTGCCCCACCGGGTGCAGCGCCAGTGTCGACTGTAAGTATATCCTCATCGAATTCAGGTATTGCACCTGAGAAGGGGCCTCCTACATCAGCGCCGTCTATCGCCATGGCATCTAAGATGACTCTTAAGCATGGGATCACCAAAGAAGTCAGCTCCAGCTGCTAAATTGTGAAAGATGGCTCCCCGAAAGGAGGGAATGGAAGACAAGCAGGGTAGCAGCAACTCTCCCAAGAAGCAGAGGTCTGATGACTCGGTAAAGGTGTCGGAGAACAAGTGCCAACGACCCCTCTGGTCAACTTCTGGTGAGCTTGAGCTCCAAGCCTGAACTCCAGGTAGCGATTATCGTCCGAAGTGATCTGGTAGGGAAGATCTCAGCCGTTATTTGGTTTACCCTGAATGTGGTTACCATGAAGGCCCTAAACGTAGCCATGGTAAGAAAGCAAAATCCTTTTCTAGCTAAATTCGAAGTCATCAAATGGTGTAAGGGCGTCAAAGTCGTGGCTTGTGTCAATTACGAATCCTGTCGTTTTCACAAAGATACATCACGGGACATTGGCGACCAGGTTTCAGTACGATCCACTATCAAGATTTGGTCGCGCTTCCTATCATTGAGGATAAAACCATGCTGAGCCTTGTTAAAGACCAGAATCTTGAGCTCGGAAGTGATGATTGGTCCTTCTTCCGGGGCCTGGTATGAAACAAGGGTAATGATAAGGATCTCTGGTTCAGTATTGGTCCCCAGTCCAAGACTCTTATCCTGCGTTACCACTCCAACTGAAGCTGGGGTTGAGCAACATCAAGGCCTTCATTCTAGGACAAATTTGCTTGTGCCAAAAATATCAAAATGAATTGAACTTTGCTTAATAACCGCTCCAATCACTTAATCACCGCCAATCATGCTTGAATGAAGCCAAATTTGTCGATATCTTTCTTGATTGATTCAAGCATGATTAACAATGGATGGGCCGTCATCGCGGATAAGTCAAGAACCTGTGTCGTGGAAAGAGCTGGGTTTACTTTATAATATGATATGATGTGATGCCGTAAAGAAAAACCACTCCCATATAGGAATCAGAAAAGGACAGAATGGAAAGTTTTTTCTAACACTGTTGGCCAGACACTTCCTATTCTTCCGGTTGGGGAGCTTCTGGAATTAATCATGTTGGAGAAGTCCTCTCAGAGCATTGGAGATGTGCTAGTCAAAACCTGCTCTATTAGCCGACCTCCAAGTTTCAACCATAATGTGTGGTCGACAACGGAGCTCGGGTAAATCAGGCAGGAAGCGAAAAGACTTTTCAATAAAGCAAGATGTGGAAAATTGTCAGCAAAATTGCCTGCATTTTGCGCAGATATTACTAGCACCACAGAAGCATCTAGACTTCGATGGGTGCTAGCAAAAGATCCATCTAAACCAGGTCTACAGTGCGGTGCAAACGGTGAAAAGTCTTTGGTGCTGCTCATGGACGCACTTTGCGGGTTCTTCTAATATTAATAAGAAAAATGAGAGTATTATCTTCAGCACCAGAGGATCGTCTTTGAATGAGATAAGTAATGAGACAGCTCTGAATAACTTATTCGCAGAGAAAAAATTACTCTGGACCATTATGACATTGAGGCCTTATAAATCACCGGGACTGGATAGCATAATACCAGCCGTGCTACAGACAGCTGCTGTGTATCTTGTATCGTGATTGAAGAAGACTTTTAAGGGCTGTTTTCTTACAGGATACATCCAGGAAAGCTGTAAGGAAGTGAGGGTGGTCCTTATTCCCAAAGCAAGGAACTACAACTTAACAAAAGATTTCAGGCATATTACTCCCTCATCGCTTTTGATTAAAACAATGGAGAGATTACTAGACCTGCATCTTAGAAACATGCTTACTCACACGCATACCTTAAGGGTAGATCGGTTGACACTGCTTCGCATGAGGTTACGTGTGTTGAAAAAGTCCTGCACAGGAAGGAGTTTACTTTGGTGTCGTTTCTTGTCATTGAAAAACCGTTCACCAACGTTAGGATCGAATCAATCTCGGCAGTGCTGGAATAAATAGATTCAGATCCGGCGATCATCAGTTTGTTTACCAACATGCTTCGCTGCCGGGTGATAAACTCCGACTTTGGCTCAGGGATCTTAAAAAAGTAAATCACGAGAGGCACTCCGCAGGATGGCATTTTATCCCCTCTACTTTGGAACCAGGTTTTGAATGCCCTTTATAAAAAGGGAAGGGTGCAGCATAACAGCATCAAATCGTTTTAATGGTGGTGGGTAAATTTCTACTCATAATCAGTGAACTACTGGATTCCTTTCTAGGTATTTCCTCGAATAAGACTTAGTTGGTGTTGCTTACGAGAAAATATAAGATGCCTAGTTCAGACTACCGTGTTTATGTGGGCCGCAGCTAAAATTATAGAAAAAAACCAAATACCTTGGAGTACTTCTGGAGAAAGAGAAAGTCTGAAGAAAGAATGTAAAATAAGGCGCTTTCTACGTTTGTAAGAGGACGTTTGTGAAGAGATTGGGTCTTCAGTCGTACATTATCCACTGGTTTCATACGGCGGTTGTCAGACCCATCTTAACTTATGGAACCCTAGTGTTGTGGAAGCTGGCTATACAACCTCTATAAGGTGCAAATATAAGTATGTTTGGGAATTACTGAATCTCTACGATCCACCCCCAGACTGCACTAAATGCCATTCTCAATCTGACACCGGTGGGTACCTAAGCACACTTCTGCAAGAAGCGCAGTCAGACTCTGTAAGCTGCATCTTCTTAATACCTGTGTTGCGAGTCACAACACCATCCCACAAGAAGGGGGGTTACAATCTCAGAGGGGATAATGTGACTACTGAGTGTCAGAAATGGTTCTGCACTGTCTGTTTCTCCTTTCAGGACTGTAATCGAAAATCAAGGAGCTAGAAGGCATGACCACTACATTTCCTTTTTTCAATTATAGTCAGGCAAGCCTTCTGGGTGAACTCGCGTGTACTCGCGAATTGCCAAAGTAACCTAAGCAAAAACAAAACAAACTTATTTTTTCTCGACACTTTCTTTGGTCTCTTACATCCAATGCAATACAATCTAAAAGATAATCAGTTTTCTAACATTTTGAATAACTGTCTCTCACTCCCTCTTTTGATTAATGCAAGAAAACTGTTGCAGGAATAAGGAATATTGCTTTCAGGTTTTGGGCAATACTAGCATACTAGAATAGATTAGAATAAGGGAAGGGAGGGAGCTAGTCACTGCGATCTTGATTGAACCTATTGTAACAAATCCCATAATAACAGTTCTTCCGCGATTCTGGTATGCATCCGGAATTGCAAGATTTTATTAGGAAATGCATCTACAAATTCATTTGGTTCTAGGTACTGCTAAGTATGGTCCAAATAAATCCATCAATGAAGCATGGTAAGTGCCATGCTTCTCCTCTTCTTCATTACCTAATCATTACATTTACCATCCGTTTAGCAAATTTTAAAAAAGCATGCTGTGTTTTTTTTGGGACTTGTGATATTGAATAGTAAAGTTTTATCAATAGGCATATTATAATTACAAGTGGGGTTTTTATTAATTCATTTATTAACGTAATATTTCAATGCGTCCTTCTAAGCCAGTCAGAATTGGTTCATTTTTAAGCATATAAGAAATTAATGCATCTAAATCCAAAGGACCCATACTAAAAGTAAGTTGTATACATATTGTAGATTAACTTTGTATAGGTTTTAATGCAAGATTGCTTTTTGACTCTAACATTGCATATTTGTTTATCAACCCGAACCATTTTTTCCATTAGCCAAATACTCCATTACAACCATCCGATAATCCTTGTTTCGATCTAATGGCAAATAGGATGGTATACGATATCACACTGTGAGCAACGTACCGTAACATCCACGATGCGTTGCCCAGCCAATGCGCTTATACTGTAACGTACACGCATATCTTTCAAATATTGTACAATTTACATCCAAAAATGATTACTAAATTCATTTAAATTATATAGTATAAAACCTTTTAATGAATCATTCGGATGGTAATATTAATTTTTGGTATGTTAAACTGTTTATTTTATAACTTCTGGGCAATATGGATTGGATATTTGTGTAAAAATGTATGTAAGATTGGATGAGAACAAAAACAAATCATTGTTTTAATAAAAGGCATGATGATGTTAAGAGCATCCATGTAGATAGCAAGCGAACTGCAAACAAATATTTGAAATAGTTTAAGAAGGAGAAGAGAATATTTTTTAAACTTATAACATACGGTAACATGGCATATTGTGGATGGACCTCGGGCTTTACGAATAATGCGTTGAGTATCATAGAGTAAGCGATATTGAAGCAAGCAAGACCTTTTAGAGGAGAATCAAAAGTAAGTAAACGTTTGGGAATTATCATATCATAATTCATCAACGATAGATGATTGGCACAAGCGCGCCCAATGGTACTCACCTGCACCAAGAGCTGTTGTAGGCGGCGTTACATGCCAGCTAACGATGAGGCAACACAATTGTTTACACCTTTAACAATTGCTTGCTGTTGCCGCCGTGATCTTTATAATCCGAAATATCATCCAACTTGAATTCACTAACGTAAATTTGTCTCAAAGTCTCCATGCTTTTGACTCATCTCACACACTTATTTGATGAAGTTCTGTTTTGTTCGAAATCAGACACGGTGTGATTTTGGCGTCGCTGGCGTATTGCTAATTATTTTAAATAGAATTAGAAACAATAAGAATAATGTGATGATTTCTATTCTTATGTAGTGGGCACATCACTTGGAGTATGTAAATGACTTAAATCTTTATGAAACTTCACTTCATTTGTATCCATTATTGCTTCGCTATTAAATGTTCAAAGAACGCTTTCAATTCAATCAAGATTCTTATTCGCACCCGGCGGCAATTTTTTGAAGGTCAAAGCAATTCAACATGTGTTAAAAAATCAGCTGATTTTTCTGTTTAAAACCAAGTGCAAGTGGTTGGATTATGTCTTGTTTGTTTTTCAATTTTACAACACTACTAAATGAAATCAAATGAAAGAGGAGAAAACTTGCAACGGTTTTGCTACTATTAATTGAAACAGTAATGCTACGATCCCACGATATGACAACATGCGTTCTATATGGCAGCATACATTTAGCAAGTTGTCATATAGTGTGACCGCAGCATAACGAGTGAGCAGTTATTGAAATCTCTTTTTTTTTCCTTTTCGAAATATTGATTGCTTTAGGTTGGCAGCACTCAACTAATTCGTTGCATCGTCTTCTTCATTCTTTTCAATTTCTTTTTGTCAATTAATGCAACAGACGCCGGTTTAAAAAAATCTTGTGAAAGGAAATTTCTGGAAAAAAAACTTTAAATAAAGGAAAAAAGTTATAATATTACAAACTTTAAGAAATTTAAAAAATAAGTGAAATAGTAAAACTGTGATTGCTGCAAGTATGTGCATTTTTTAACAATATAAAAACTATAACTTTTTTTAATAATTTTTAAGTTAAGTCGAACGAGGAAAGGGGACTCCATTTTTAGTGTATGTGTGCAATATTCACATTCACATAATCTTATTGAAAAAAGAGCAATAATTTATGTTGATTAAATTAATTTATATATTTTAAATAGAACATCAACTCTATGCCAGTTGCGGTCGGAGGAAAACTTATGTAAGTTCCGATTCTTCTAGAAGAGGGAATGAATTTCAGGTGTCAGTGTGTTAGTGCCTTGAATTGTCCACGTGGTTTGGTAGATGAACTTTTGAAGCAGCCTCATAAACATTTGTTGAGAAAATTTCGAAATTTGTGTAGCGACCAGTCAGCCTGTCTACAGATAAAAAGTATGTTACAATGGATTAAAGGCAGATGATCCGATCTCGATTCAGTGTGCGTCTCAATGCGTAGCTTCCAATGGGGAATGGTTCGGTACAAAGCAAAGTGCATATAGCTTTGGTTTTTATTTGTTCTACTGGGAAATCTTGTGGTGCTGCCAGTAGCACCATAGCAGCCATTCCTGAGAGGAAAGAACGTACTGCACTAGCTCCGTACCTCTTTTGTTGCTACGATGGTCATCCGAGAGCCAGAGCTTAGCATTCCAGTCGCCACAGATGAGGAAACTTCCTCCGAAGTTGATTAAAAGAATTGCATAGTCAGCACTAGAGCAATCGTTCTTAGGTGGGCAGTAGATTGAACCAAGCTTATTGTTGCAACTGTCCAAGAGAAGAGAACCAAGTTTCCTCCTCTACCGATTCCCAGAAAGAGCTTGAGAATTACCTACTAGATCGACTTCCAATTTTTTATCCCGCTTAAGCAGTGTGCATTGAAATGATATCTAGTCTTGCTTGCACAATCGCCTTCCATTCTTGCTTGAGATATACGTAATTAAACGATTGCCAGTCTTGATTCTCGTTACGCGTCTGTGAGAGACTCATAAGTTTCCAATCTTCCTTTCCATTGCTCGCATGTTAAACGGGCTTGAGTATTGTGTATGTGATGGGCTTCCAGCTTTGCTTTCTGTTGCCGATTTCTTTCAGAAGATTGTGTTGCCTTTAGCTGTTATGTCAAAATGAAATTACAGAAACCTTCGTTTGGGCATACCAATTCGAAAACCTTCTATGGTGGGTAGTATAAGAATGCATAGATGCTAGTGAAACAAATCAACAAAAATTAATTTTATTATTAATTAATTATGTTTATGTTTATGGATGTAGTATATAGAGGATACATAATAAATTTGTAATACAACTGTCGAGAGAGGACATGGAAGAAGAAATTAAAATGAAAGTACGAGGGCAATTACCATTCGTGATAAGTCTTATTGACTACTTTAAAGCGCACCTCAATGTATCATTCGATATATTTAAAGCGATCAATACGGATGCAAAGTGAGTGTTTTCGTGATAATATTCCCTATCTCGAAAATAATTTGTTATATTTTATTTTCAGTATAGGAATCCACACCCTTATGAGATTTGAAAACATTTTAAACAAATACCGTAAAATGTTTAGAGGTAATAATATAGAAACCGCAACCACAATCGAAGATAAAGATTCCGAGAACATTGCTTCTAAAGAAAACTTAAAAGAATCTACCGAGGCCTCCATACATAATCTTATTGCCACCTCAAAATTAAAATCACAATTCAAAAACTTGTCGAACAAAAATCCACCACCAGTCGAGCCGCTAATGGATAATAAAAAGCCAGAAGGCCTAACCAGAAAGCGACCTTTGTCGACCAAACCAACTGCACGACTACCGCTACAAGAAATAGTACCACCAAAACAATCAGCAACAGTATCAGCGTCAGCTGTAAGCTTGAATAACAACAACAAAAAAATTAAGATCGATCATCCATCATCCAACACTACGTCTTCAAATTCTAAAGCATCTAAAAGTCAAGAACAATATATAAAATGCAAGGCCCCGTCTTGCGGTTTTCAAACATCGATGGCCAATGCTTTTATTGATCATTTGATGCGACATCAAGCTTATGATATCCGCGACAAAAGCGATTATTTGGAGTGTTCTCTATGTTCTTATGTAGCTAAAGATATTGATGATTATAAAAATCATGGCATTGCTACACATAATCTACAAATGGTCAATGAAAAAAATCCACCAATCACCACCACCATCATGACCAGCAGCAGCAACAAGAACAATAAAAATAATAAAAATCTCACACAAAATAAATTAGCAAAACCTGTGAGTAGAACTGCTCCACAAAATTTACCAACAGTGCTGGACAAGCCTTTAACCGCTCGAAAAGTTGATAAACTAGTCGCAAGCACAGGCTCGCTAGGCAAAAGCGATAACTTGGAGTGTGCTCAATGTTCTTATGTAGCTAAAGATATTGATGATTATAAAAATCATGGCATTGCTAAACATAATCTACAAATGGTCAATGAAAAAAATCCACCAATCACCACCATCATGACCAGCAGCAGCAACAAGAACAATAAAAATAGGATCAAGCTCACACAAAATAAATTAGCAAAACCTGTGAGTATAACTGCTCCACGAAATTTACCAACAGTGCTGGACAAGCCTTTAACCGCTCGAAAAGTTGATAAACTAGTCGCAAGCACAGGCTCGCTAGGCAAAAGCGATTACTTGGAGTGTGCTCAATGTTCTTATGTAGCTAAAGATATTGATGATTATAAAAATCATGGCATTGCTGAACATAATCTACAAATGGTCAATGAAAAAAATCCACCAATCAACACCATCATGACCAGCAGCAGCAACAAAAACAATAAAAATAGTAAAAATATCACACAAAATAAATTAGCAAAACCTGTGAGTATAACTGCTACACAAAATTTACCAACAGTGCTGGACAAGCCTTTAACCGCTCGAAAAGTTGATAAACTAGTCGCAAGCGCAGGCTCGCTAGGCAAAAGCGATTACTTGGAGCGTGCTCAATGTTCTTATGTAGCTAAAGATATTGATCCACTACCAGCAGAGCCGCTAATGGATAATAAAAAACCAGAAGGCCTTACCAGAAAGCGACCTTTGTCGACCAAACCAATTGCACGACTACCGCTACAAGAAATAGTACCACCAAAACAATCAGCAACAGTATCAGCGTCAGCTGTAAGCTTGAATAACAACAACAAAAAAATTAAGATCGATCATCCATCATCCAACACTACGTCTTCAAATTCTAAAGCATCTAAAAGTCAAGAACAATATATAAAATGCAAGGCCCCGTCTTGCGGTTTTCAAACATCGATGGCCAATGCTTTTATTGAGCATTTGATGCTACATCAAGCTTATGATATCCGCGACAAAAGCGATTATTTGGAGTGTTCTCTATGTTCTTATGTAGCTAAAGATATTGATGATTATAAAAATCATGGCATTGCTACACATAATCTACAAATGGTCAATGAAAAAAATCCAGCAATCACCACCACCAACATGACCAGCAGCAGCAACAAGAACAATAAAAATACGAGAAAGCTCACACAAAATAAATTAGCAAAACCTGTGAGTAGAACTGCTCCACAAAATTTACCAACAGTGCTGGACAAGCCTTTAACCGCTCGAAAAGTTGATAAACTAGTCGCAAGCACAGGCCCGCTAGGCAAAAGCGATTACTTGGAGTGTGCTCAATGTTCTTATGTAGCTAAAGATATTGATCCACTACCAGCAGAGCCGCTAATGGATAATAAAAAACCAGAAGGCCTTACCAGAAAGCGACCTTTGTCGACCAAACCAACTGCACGACTACCGCTACAAGAAATAGTACCACCAAAACAATTAGCAACAGTATCAGCGTCAGCTGTAAGCTTGAATAACAACAACAAAAAAATTAAGATCGATCATCCATCATCCACCACTACGTCTTCAAATTCTAAAGCATCTAAAAGTCAAGAACAATATATAAAATGCAAGGCCCCGTCTTGCGGTTTTCAAACATCGATGGCCAATGCTTTTATTGATCATTTGATGCGACATCAAGCTTATGATATCCGCGACAAAAGCGATTATTTGGAGTGTTCTCTATGTTCTTATGTAGCTAAAGATATTGATGATTATAAAAATCATGGCATTGCTACACATAATCTACAAATGGTCAATGAAAAAAATCCACCAATCACCACCACCATCATGACCAGCAGCAGCAACAAGAACAATAAAAATAATAAAAATCTCACACAAAATAAATTAGCAAAACCTGTGAGTATAACTGCTCCACAAAATTTACCAACAGTGCTGGACAAGCCTTTAACCGCTCGAAAAGTTGATAAACTAGTCGCAAGCACAGGCCCGCTAGGCAAAAGCGATTACTTGGAGTGTGCTCAATGTTCTTATGTAGCTAAAGATATTGATGATTATAAAAATCATGGCATTGCTACACATAATCTACAAATGGTCAATGAAAAAAATCCACCAATCACCACCACCATCATGACCAGCAGCAGCAACAAGAACAATAAAAAT